>VZRZ01006342.1:0-44195 GCA_013398175.1 Climacteris rufus | reverse complement strand
CTCCTCTCCTCTCCAACTCAAAAAAAATCTTTTGGTAACATCTTGTGTTTGGCAACAACTAGAGGTACTGAACAGAGGATTATAACACTACAGCAGGTGGATTCAGGAGAGACTGAGAGACTGAGTTAGGAGGAGGGCACAAAAATGGTATAGATGGACTGCAACAATATTCAACAGACTAAGTGTATTTTTTAAAATTGTCCTTTCAATTTCTCCTTTGTATTCCAGATTTGTTATGAAAGTTTATCTTTAGTAAATTAGCAGCAAGGAACAACAGTTATTGTATTAATGCAATTTGTAATGCAATCTGTAGATATTACCATCTCTGGTATATTAAGGAATCATGTTAGTATCCTGTACAAAACATGCACCAAAGGTGTTTTCCTAGAGCAGTGATTTTGGTATTGCATAGCTAATTTAAGGGTTAAATATAGCAATATAGGCTGATTTTCCCTTTAGTGACAAAATATTTGCAGCACAATGATTGCAGCTAAATACCCAGGGAAACCCAAACTTCAGGGTAAATTCTTTGTTTTGATTTGTTACAGTAATTTCTCATGTTAATCAGATGCATTCATGCTCATCAGGAAAAATATGTACCCTTTCAAACCTTTCAGCTAAATGCATACAACTTTTAATAAACATGCTGTAATGCAGTATTGATTTATGGGCATTTCCCAGAAAAATTACATGTCGCACCTCATATGATTCATGTGCTTAATTTCTTCTGTAACCAGAGACAAAAATGGGATGGCTGCTTCTACAATTCACAAGAACCAAATCTATGGTTTTGTTCATGCCAAATCACCTATACTGATTTATGGAGACATAAAGCTGTGTGAAAACAGTTGTAGCAGCAGCTCAGCTCTTCAGTTTGTCTCCAAATCTATGTAACCAGCCATTGCTTTCCCAAAGAAGTCTTTTCCTTCTCAGCTGCCAATTTCTGAAAACCTCACAGCCTGAGTTTCCTGGTAGATGTCTTGGAGTGTTACATGTTTTTAGGAAACATGACACACACGTTCCAAAAGATACTAGAAACAGCAGCTGCTAGTCCAGACATCTTCCCCACCCACATTAAAGATAACCAGGCTGTGTTTTTCAATATTTGAGTAACTTTATTAAGAGACGAAAGCTGAGTAATAAAGTAGCTCAGTTGCTCTAAATTAGCAATATTGGGAGTCACACAGCTTGTGAGCTGAAACTCTCTCCAGATATTGTAGTCATACGTGCTTAGACTTTCATTAATTTATGTAGTTTTGTAATTTGTGAAAAATGTCTGTGAAACACAAAAACAGCTGTGACTCTAAGCAGAGGACTGTGGGTAATAACTAATAGAGCTATTATTTAGGCTTGAGAGTACTCAACAGCTGAATAGATCCAAATCTGTAAAACACGCATTCAATTAATATTTTTGTCTTATGTTTTGGCCATGTTCAAGTGGGTTGAGCAGAGCAAAAGGCATAGCAGATCTCTTTATTTTTCTAGTCAAAGCACTTATTTTACTGGCAGCTGCTCTAATTAAGATGTCTGAGTAAATGCAGTTTTCAAGCTTTGTTAAAAGAAAATGTTTTCTTAATGCTACGTCCAGATTTGTCATGCCTACATGCAATGGTACAGACGGGCAAGTCCTGCGGCACCAACATCCTTTCTGCAAGGATTCAGCTGTCCAGAGCTGTCAATACCCAGCTGTGGAGACACAGGATTTGGCTGCTGTCAGATAGTGGAAAGGGGTAGGGGGGTCCCAGCAGTCTTAGGGTTCTCACTTAGGCAGATGTTGCCTTCAGGAGGAGAGGGATGTGCTCCAGCAACTACAGCTCCTCAAGCTGTTCCCCATTAAGAGTCAATGATGGAGAATGACAAGAATGAAAAGCTTCTTTTATAAGTTCTGCAGAACTGGGTTTTCAGCTGGGTTTCCAAGGGAAGCTGTGACTTTCCAGATAATGTTTTCCCCATATATATTCCCATGTATATGTTTCCCCATATATTTTGAGTCCGTTCTCAGACTCTGGAAATGGAGGACAGCAAAGGTGGATTTTATACCAGTATTGAGTAATGGTTGCATGGAGCTAATTTATGTTATGCAGCAATGGCTCACATCTAACACTAACCCTGACTAAATTTTTTAGCTGCCTCTGAGTTAGAAAACTTACTCTTTAGCTAAATCCGTGTCAGGTGGAAACACAGAAATAAACCCAGAATTCCATTTCTTTCAGCTGAAAGTCTTACAAGCATTTTTTCAAATCTGAGATTCAGATCTATTGCTCTGATAGTATATAATCCCAGAGTGACTAGGAATTTTCTTTTTCTTAATCTTCTTTATTTTCAGACTTACTCTGAACCACTTTCACAAGATAAGCCTTGTCTGTAATTGTCTCAGCTCTATCACAGCTGAAACTTAATCCTTTTTTCCTTCCACAGCTATGGTTTTCTTTCAGAACAGATTTTGTGTTTATGGAACATCAAGGACTGCAATTTTCTTGTGCATTTTTTTTTCCCCTGCCTATTTAATCAGGTTTTCTACTTCTGCTTGTCGTGTTCTTCACTCTACACTCAAGAACAAACCCAGGTAAGGCTAGGGATAGTTCTTGGTAACAAATCTGCAGAGGAAACCGCAGATGGCAAAGGGTGTCTTAAAACTGGAAAAAAAGGTGGCTATAAGCACTAGACCTTATAGCATTTAGGTTCTTAGTTTCCCACTGAAATATTCTGGTGATCTAAGAGCCCAATTAAACTACTGTGCGACCTTAGAATTTTCATTAGTTGCATACTGATTAAAATAAAGATTGATTTTTCTGGTTTTCATCTATAACGGCCTTTGGAATTACAAGGACTACAACTCACATGCATGATACCTCTAACAAAGAGAACACTAAATGTTGCAGACCTCTTGAAAGCCAGCTGCTCTTAAGCACTTCTGCTTAACTCGCTCAACTTGGGGCTTTATCTGCCATTTTCTCAAGAATCAGTTGCCAATATTAAGAGAAAGATATTGAAGAACAATGAGTCTGGAGAATGAGAAGAGATGAAATATAAATATTATTGAATGTTAACAGTTCCAGTTTAGATATTTTGGGTTTTTCATCTCAATGAATACTCAGTCTATTAGCCTACAGGTCACACTCTTTCTGAGATCATCCTGAGCTCAGGTCATCTGGGCTGGGAGATAGAAGCATATCTAATGGCACTTATCTCTTCTGTCAGGCATCAAAAGTGATGAAGTAAAGAGTTTTTATAATATAAATTCAGAAAATACAGAATTTTATAAAGGTGTTGGGGAGTGGTGGTTAAAAAAATCATTATTTTCGTAAAAGAAAATGTACTTGCATGGATGAGGACAAAATATCTCCAGTATTTCATGTCTTGGTGGTTGCAGTTTCAAGGTAATATATGAAACAGGGCTTCTGGTCTTCTCAGTTAGAAAAAACTGGGAAGCATAATAACTGATTAAAGAAATGTAAAGAAGATATAAACAGCTAAACTATACATGGGACTATGCAAAAGTCTTCCTGGTTTTGATAAATGCTAAAAATCTCATATCTTATATAACTGAGAAAGGGACTTGCATACATAATCATATACATAATAGATAGCTTGCAGGTAGAAGTCCTTGCTGGAGTCAAATCTTAAGAGATATACTTTGTATTGTAATCATGAACAGACTTATCCAGGTAGGTGAAATCATCCTTTCTGAAACCTGGATATGCTCCCACATCAAAGGCTTTTGTTTAGTCGTGATGTAACACAGACACGTCAAGAAAACTTTTAGCTGTTAAAAAAAACATGTCATTTCATTTTACTTACTCCTGGGCTAAAAGTTTACCAGGATCAATCTGTTGTGCACCATGAAATTTCAGGCACGTGTCTACTCTTAAAGGTAGGTTTAAACTGTGTTATTATCGTTGACTTGTGAAAGTAGAGTGAGAGCGTAAGAAACAATCATGGAGCAATATTTCATTCAGTAAATAATGAAACACCATTGGAATGATAAGTAATATACTGTATGTATTCTAAAGAATGATAAAATCAACTTACATTGATGATGTAGAAAATGAAGTTTGGTATGTATAGAGACATGTCTTTCAGGCACATGACCTCCCTTAAACCAAGTGTGTTAAAAAATTCACAGTCTTACAGGTTCACATACACCTGGTAGACAAAAAAAACCCCAATGCTCTGAGTCAGCCAGAGTTCCACATGTACTTGACCTTGTTGCTTATTCAGATATTCTCAAAGTTTACAACTTTATTTCACTTGTTTTCTATATGATTTCAGCTGCAGTTACAGGGCAGTTTGCTGAAGTATTCTTGCGGACTTTTCCTATATGGTTGTCATTCTGAATGGCTCATTGCATGGCACTCCAGGGTAATACCCCTCTATCTGCAATTGATGCTTAAGGAGAAGAGAGAAATCCCAAAAGTGCTGTATATCCCCTACTGAGACTGAAGGATTGTGGCAGAATCACTCTGAAATTAACTTTTGCCCAAGGCTTTACCTTAAGATCCTTCATGATAAAAGCTGGTCAGGTTTTTTTTTTAATTTTCTTTTTTTTTAATTGCCTAACCAGATTTCAAACCTCCATGGCCATTGTTCTCAAATGATTCTTTATTTTGCAGTTACTGTTCCTCCCCCACATCTCTGTAGCACCAAACAAAAAGATCATAATTATACAATGTTCTTCTGTAAGAAAAGATAGATAGAATTCAAAGCACAGAGGTAAAACCAAACACCTCCCCNGGTAAAACCAAACCCCCCCCCCCCCCATACTTTTATTACTTTTAAATTCTTTTTGGAAGCATAACTGAAATTTTCTGTATATGGTTTACCATACATACATGTTAAGTGAGATATGTTTGGATGAACAGTCAATTTTTTTATTTGCTCTGTTTAAAGGACTACTTATCAAGGAGAAAACTGGACTTCTCTAAAAATTGGAACTGAGTATTTAATATTAGAATTGTACAAACTCACAGTAGACAGCAATTTAGCAGAAATTCAAGAAGGTCATACTGCACTGTGCTATAAATAAACTTATCTCTGTCTGGACTAGGAGTATGTGTAATTAAGCAAAAATTGCAGCCACATCTGAGTAATTGATTTTAATCAGTCACTCAGGCCTTGTGCCAGCAGTCAGGAGACAGATGTATAAATATATTACCTCTGTAATTACTACATTGGTTTTCTAAGTTTGGGACAGGGTTTTTTTTTAGTTGGAGCCGTATGTATGAAAAGGAATGCAAGCACAAGGGTTGTTTAAAACCTAGGGGTTTACACCTGCTAAGATGTTTGATTTGTTGACTAGGAGCTGAAAACCGAAATAGTTTGGTGCTGTCAGACTGTGGAACTAATCCCTCTCCCATAAATAGGCTCTCTGAGCCATGTTCTCTGGGAAATGTAATCTGGCTTTGAGACCTTACACCATGCAAAACAAATTTCTAACTAACCTGTCCTAGAGGATGGTAACATACTACAAGAACCCTTTCTCCATCCTGTCCTTCATGGTGCATTGTGGCAACACCTGTTTCCACTCACTCCACATTGTCCTACTAAGATGTGCTTCGTCATCTGAAATATTGGTGCCTTGCTCATTGTGGCGCTTCCCGATGAAGACCATTAATAAAACATGCAGTTCACTACTAAGACTTCAGCTAAATCTGTAGAGCCCCTGAGAACACCTCAGAGCTACTGATTTGGTGCTGCTAAGAAAAAAATAAGGGAGTTGTTTATTCAGCTATTTAAAAAAAAAAAAAGTTATGTTTGTTTTATGATCTTTATTTTACAGAGTTTCCTGCCCATAATGACCTATCCAGATTTCTTCAACTTTTGATTAACTGACAGTTGACTGACCATTGTTTGTGGCAGACTGAAGTCCGAAGAGAGAAAGCTATGAATCCCTCATGTATTTGGTTTCCTCTCTCCAAAGGGAATATTTCAGAGAACACATAGCATCTGCAGACCAGATTCACACTTCTCTGATCTCTAGTCACGCCTCCTGATGAATAAAATTTACTGGCACTTCAACAAACCCATTAAAAAAAGGAGTGATATGGTGCTTTAAAGTGCCAGTTCTGTGATGTGTCACTGATACCCAGGTGTAATTAAATAGAAGAGAGTGAGTAAGGATATGCGGCACTTAGATTGGTCTTACCTAGTTACATAGCTTTAATGAATTTCACCTCGATTTACCTCCAGCTGTAGAAGAAGTGAAGCAGGTCTAGTCCTTGGCAGAAAAGAAGGCTCGTGAGCAAAGCTGGCTCAAAGCTTCCCAGTAGCTTAATGAAAACTGAATTTAGTGACCACAGCAATGAGAAGAAAACAAGAGAAATTCACCATACAGGCCTCCTCCTTCCTGGTGAAGGCTGGAGCTCCCCAAACCTTCTGTCGGGGCTGCCAGGCTACTCTGTAGCACAGCCAATGCCAAGAGGATGCAGCTGGATTGCCTCCATCCTCCTTCCTCCATCTTGTATCCTGCTGCTGGGTCTTGTCAGTACCTGTGTTGTGTGAAACAGGTACAGTAGATGCAGGTATAAAAAGACAACACCTCTGTTATCCCTGCTCCTCCTTCTCCCTTGGAAAATAGTCCATCACATTCAACTTTGCAATTTAGAACAATATTAAATATTAAAAGAATGATATTTTCATACTATTAAGCATTAAGAACAGCCTTGTGCATAGTGAAAATGACTCAATTAATTTTGCTTTAATTTAGTATTTCCTGACTGAAAAAAAAATGCTTCAGTCTATAGCTTTTTACTTGAGGTGGGCTTTAGGAGATAAACAAAGCACAGTTTCTGAAGACCTTTGTGATTAACTGTGAGCCAGCTATATATTAGTTTCCTAACACTGTTTCATCTTTGCCCAATAACTTACAAGTCCAGACATAATAATATGGTCTCCAAAATAAGCTCCTGTGTGCGTCAGGAATGTCTTAGCAACAACTGTTGCCCTCTTGGTGTGCTGCAGACTTGCAGTGACAGTCAATTTTTAGACAATCCTCACAGTTAAAATTACTCTGATCTCTACAATCCATCTATTAGGCAATTGGTAGTTCCTGGAAAGGGGTCACTTGGTCTGTCCAGCCTGGAGAAGAGGAGACTGAGGGGAGACCTCACTGAAGTCTACAACTTTCTTGTGAAGGGAAGAGGAGGGGCAGACACTGATCTCTTCTCTGTGGTGCCAGAGACAGGATCTAAGGAAATGGCCTGAAGCTGTGTCAGGGAAGGTTTAGGATGGATGTTAGAAAAAGGTTCTTCACCCAGAGGGCGGTTGGGCACTGGAACAGGTTCCCTAGGGAAGTGGTCACAGCACTGAGCCTAATGGAGCTCAAGAAGCATTTGGACAATGCTCTCAGGCACATGGTGTGAATCTTGGACATGGTGCTGCGCAGAGCAGGGAGTTGGACTCGATGATCCTTGTGGGTCCTTCCAACTCAGCTTATTCTGTGATTCTGTGAAAATGATGTCACTACACCTTCTCTCTTCTGTACTAGCCCTTGTGGCTGCTTTGCAGATGCAAAATAGGCTAGAAAGCTGATATCCACATCCAGGTATTTCCTTAATGTGACAGTGTCTTCCAGTTGGGCTGAAACTATTTTGATGGACCTTACCCTCAGTCCAGACAAGAGCCTGAAAGAACAGTAGTGGAAGTGCAGCTGTCATGCAGGAGTCATTAACAATCAGAGGTTTCTTCAGGTGCCTCTCCAATCCTCCATCTCCTCATGAATCTCACAGTTTACCTCCACTCACAGCACGAAATAATTAATCCTCAAAAGACTCTCTTAACCTTAAAACATCTGGGGTGAAATTATCTGACAGAATAGTTTCTGTGCATTCATTTGAGAGTGCCAAGCACTGCTAAAAGCCATAAAATCCTGTGTTCACTGAGACTGAATGTCCCTGTTATTCATCCGTGGGGTGTATTGACCTGGAGGCCAGGCAGTTATAGAGTAGATGTCACTGCAGCGGGATGAAATAATATCTGGAGCATCACACATTTATTGTCTTCAAGACAGAGAGGAAAGGCTCCATATAAACAGAGAGCTGAGGGATAGTCTTTAACTAGAGGAATCTTGAACTGCTTCAGTTACCCCAGCAGATCTCTGCTCAGTTTCTAAAGTTATTAATCATTTATTTGGAATAAAAATACAACATAGTAATGGCAAGAAACTGTGGTAGGCTGAACTATTCAAGAAGGCAGCCTATGAGCTGAATGATGACAACAAAAAACACCCGTTACAACACTTGTAAAAGAAATCTCCCACATCCTTAAGGGCAGAATTTGTATATAAAAGCTGTCTGGTGACATCAGATAAATATTTGTAGTATAACACATAATGTTTCCAGAATAATTGTAATGACACAAAAGATTAATTGTTTTTCAACCTTTACGTGCGTCACTTTGCTTTATTGGTGCCAACAGACCTAAAACATTGTTTCAGAAGCCTGAGAAATGAGATCTCTTTCACAAATGACATACAAATCAGTGAAAAGCTCCTTTAGTAGAGTGCCGGTCCTGGGTGTGACTTCTCTTTTCTTTTAAAAAATAAAATTATTCGTACCAAACATCCCTTTTTGATTTTCCTCATGAAACATTAGGAGGAACACTAGTGCCCAGGGGGAAAGAATAAAGACAGCTGTGCTGGCATTTAAGCTGGCAAAACACTGCATTGGGAATGCATTGCCCTGGAGAAATTTATGAAATACGTGTATCCAGATTAAGTATATCCCTTTTATTGTTATGGACTGTCTCTGAAGCTGTTTGAAATGTTTAGCTGCTTACTATTAAATGAATGTTCTTGCCTTTGGGGGAAGATTCACATGAAACCACAGAGCCAGTAAATAAGGGATTCAAAATAAAACTCAAGAAAAATATTAGCAGTTAGTCAATATGTGTAATAATTTATTTCAGTTTTCTTAATTAGTCATGGGAATAGCAGATGCATGTGCTAACATATCCCTACTGCTATCAGTACTTACTGGAAACATTTAATGGATATTGTCTATTTTCTTTGCTAGTTACTATATACATATGAAATAGGAATGTGCTTTCCAGGCAGTGTCCATCCATTCTAAAAGCAGACAATCAAGTAAATGTGTTGAAAGTGGTTTTATAACTTGTATGTTGTGACAAAAGCCAAACCTGATTTTATTCCACAAAATTTTTGATAATTTGCAATTCACAGTCTGGCATTCACTGGATGGTCAGAATTAAAGGATGTGATAAAGAGCTATATGTTGTGGTGCCACTGAGTTGCAGGCTGGCAGGACAAGTTGGAAGAAACTAGAAAAGTAAGAAAGAAAACAATTTTGATTAGCTGATAGTTACAGAAGTGTTGCCCTGATTTTTGCAGTTCTGGATGTTGTCATTCTTTTGTCGCTAGTTTCTCACACTTTTCTATGTAAACAGGGCCATGTTATTGTAACTGTATCTTATCATTTACATTCCTTTCTTCTGGACACAGAACTTTGATGGACATTTCCTTTGACCACTGTGATTGAGGGAGGAAGAACCTGTTTCCTCCAATGAATAGTGATTTCTAAATGTATATAAAATAAAAGAAGGCAGGCCTTGCCCCCTTTTTCCTGCTCTCCCTTACTGGTAACAGGTGTCTCTGTCTCTTCTTTTGTGTCGTTACTGCGACACAGAAGGATGCTGTGACCTTTCCTGGGCAATGTTTTGTGACCTTTGGATCACAAAATGGGAGTGTGTAGGATGACTGTGCTATCAGGAATCAAATTTACCATGATTGCAATTGCTTAAGAAATTACCAGGCTTCTGTAAATAAATACTGTGACATCACTGCACATTCATTAACATACTTATGAAAGGCATTTGAAGTTGGTAAAATCAATCAGAAAAGACCACTTACTTCAGCATCTCCACAAAGGGGGAGTGGATCCTGTTCAGCTCCTGGAACATCAACCCTTGACTGCTGCTGTTTCGTTTTTCCTCTACCTGTCATTCCTTTTTCTGTTTTGGTTGTCTTTCTCTTCTTGCATTTACAAGGGATTTGACTTGATTCCTCTCCACACAACCACCTAACAGCACTTTATCATTGTATGTAGAGGCAGTTAAAGTAGATATTTTTCAGCTGCCAGTTTGGCCCCACCACCCAATCTGTGAGCCCCAGCAGGAAGGATACAAAAGACAATGAGCACTAGAGAGAGAAAAATGCTTTCCCCAGCTTTCTTCTTTTATCTCTTTCTCATGAACACTGAGCTTGTGCTGTCTTTTGGGAAGCATACGGCACTCCCGTAAAAGGAATGAGAGCTCCAGATTGGATATTTTCAACCTGTGCCCTGCAGATTGCTGGAGACTGAAGACCTACTTTCAAGAGGTCTGGCAAAGTGTTTTAAATGAGGTCATCGTCGCCAAACATCAATTTCACTGCCAGTGCATCCATACCTTCTCTGGAAAACTCCAACTAGGCCCTGCTGGTAAAAAAAGTGTCATGCAGTAGGGCTTCAGGCCTTGGCTCCGTCTTGCACCACTGAAGGATGAGATAAGCTCTTATGTTCAGGTCTTAACTTTTAACCTGAAAATGTGCAGTGGCAGGTCTAGCTGACCTTCTTTCTCAGCAACATCTCCAAAACTGAGTGTCTGTCTATTCATGTCACAAACTTTTGCCTTTGCTATACATGGGAAGATGGACTTGCCCTATGGTGAAAGCAGCATAGACAAGATCCTGCTTAGGCAATAAAGTGCATTATTTGTAATGAAGGTTGTTTGTTGTGCACTTGATTTAAAGTATCCCTGCAGAAGTTGTAAGTGAGATTGTGTTTCTTCAGGTCAATCTGCTTTGCATGATTCAAAATACATTTTTTCTTCTAAATGTGAGAAATCTTCCAATCATAAAAGACATTATCATGTGTTATTTCTTCTGTTGTTCTGTAGGTACCCACCTGTTCAGAGAAAGGTATTCACTGGTGAGACCACATACATTTAGTTAAGACAAAGATATTTGCAATTTTTTCTGTTTCGTCAAGAGTATATATGACCTAGATTCACTGTTTTAATTTCTGTTATGAGATTGGTGGGTTTTTTTTAAGAATAGGCAGAAAGAAACAAGATAGCAATTTAAATTACATGCAGTTTCACATGAACATTTTTCTAAAACACATTAACATTAAATGTTATTGTCTAATTTTCTTTTAGATGGCTAATTCTTTAGATCTTGTGCAATAGTATCAATAATGTATTTAGTTTCTTGGATAAGATAATGTTCTGTAAAATTAAAAATTCAGAATTGTATATTTGAGAATTGAGATTTTACAGCTGGCTTTTTGGCAGAAAGGGATTAGGGTTTTCTGTAACAGCTCAACAATATAATCTTCATAAAATTAAGACATTTCATAACCGTTCATTTTCTTGAGCTATTTCTAATACACTGGAACATTATCTACATGGCCAAAGCAGGTGTGAAAATGATAGGCTATAGCATATGTAAAAGTGGCAAATCCGATTCAGTCTTCAAAAGTTGTCGTATACACACAAAGCATAAGAAATAGAAAGCATAAGAAATTCAAAGCAAAGGACCATTTCTTTAGAAAATTATGATGTTTCATACTGCCCTATTTTCTGCCAGAGAGAGAGGTAAAAGTTATCCACTGGTGAGCCAATTGAAAGTTTTTGGCGTGAAGATAGGTTAGACAAGGTCTTATCAGGAGGCTGGTAGTGAAAGGGAGACAAAGGGTGGCAAAGTATGCTTGGTCCTGACCTAGTCCAAAGCCTTCAAGGCTTATGTTTGTGTGATGCACACAAGTGATCTGTGAAATAGCTCAGAAAATTTCATTGAAGACAAGTAAACAATGATTATTTAGCTGACCTACACATCATCTGCAGAAATGGGGCAAAGAGAACAATTTACTGGAAAAGGGTGATTAAAAATAATTTCCTCACACTATTCTTCCTCTCTTTGGAAACTGTCCACTTTGAAATCTTGTTCAATCAAGATTTGGTTTTGATGTTTTCCCTGATTCAATGTGATTATCAAGGCACACTTGGGTCCATAACAGAGAGCGTTCTCCCAGTTTTACACTTGCACAAAATCCAAAGGAATTTGCAGCTAAGTTCAATAGCAGCTGGACCTGCTTCCATGGCCTTTTCCTCTCTCTGTTGGATTTAAGCGCTATGATCTTCTTTCTTTTGCTTCCTAGCACTCGGGCTCACTTGTTGAGTCTTACTCTCATTTCACTTCCAACCCTGTGATTTAATCAGTCTGAACTGACTCTTACCTCGTGCAGAGCTGGGCTGGTCTCAGTGGCACTTGGCTGTGCCTGACCATGTGTGCCTGGCAGATGATCAATATTTATGATCTGATATTACTTGGGGCAGGAATGGTCAGCTTGGGTATTTCTCTGCTCTCTCTTGTGGCAGGAATTCCCTCAAAGTCAGGCTCATGTGATGTGCATACCACTGGAGCCACTTCCCCAGGCACACAGCAGATGACAGAGACACAAACACATTCAATGCATGCCCTGCTGGTCATGCCCTGCCAGCAAGACCACCCAGGAACAGACGCCTGGGTGGGGAGTGGGAGTCAAGCCCAGAGCACCACCTTGACAGGCTTCATCTGCAGGCACAGACGCCTCTGAAGTTCTTCTGCAGAGACTCACATCATGGCTCCTGGCTGCAGCCCAGGCAGAGCAGCCACCACGTCTTGGTGGGTTTTGGCTGCTCCTGAGCCCATGGATCAGCTGCAGTGATCAGAAAATGCTTGGGTGACCATGAAGTCTTCTAGAAATGTGTATATAGGAAAGAATCCTAAATATTTAGGATATGAGTTTTATCTAGCGCCAACAAAAAGTCAATTTGGGAATATTCATTTGCTTATTTTACTTATTTCAGTTTTTATTCCCAAGAGCTAACAGAGGCAATTAAGTCAGGAATTATTTTCAAATGTGAATCACTACTCACCATATGGCTTGAAGTAGGAAATAAGCTTTTAATCATATTCCGACACAAAAACACTATCCAGAAAATTCAGAATTTTTTTCTTGTCTAGAATATAACTCTTAACCCAAACTAAAGATTACAGAACAACACACACACAAACACACATGCGAAACACTGAGTTTTTCTTGTCCTAGATTTAATCTCCTGTTTCTGAAAACTTGAAATTTTGGGAAATAGTCTTCAAGAACATAAATATACACTATTGAGTCACACATTTCATTTAATTAAAAAAGATTTTTTCAAAAATTAGTCTTGCAGAATGTTTTAGTTAAGATTAAGAAACTTATGATCTTGTAAAGGAAGGAAAATATTTCCACATTTTGATTTCTACATTCTACATTACTCAAATAGATAGAATATATATCTGTAAAGCATTAACTATTTTATCTTTTTTGGGGGTTTTTTTGTTGGTTTTTTTTTTTTTTAAATCAACAGGACACTTTAGACATGGTGCAGATGAATATGGGCCAGATGGTGAGCATAGGCATATAGGGCTATCTGTGATACCTGTGATCTGTGCTCCCTGGGGACACTGTTGTGAAGAGCACATCATAGCTCAGGCTCCCTACAGAGCCTGTGCAGCCAACCCATGCTCTGGTAGGAAGGAATGGGCTGAATGTTTATCAATGAACTGTGAGTAGACCTCCTGCAAGACTATGTGGAATACGTAGAAGAAAACTTTATGCAGCCTGCCCAGAGAAGAGCTGACAAGAGTTCAGGTGTTGCCATATCCCATGCTCTGGGGCTTGTCTGGCCTGTGGCATGAAGACCTCTAGGAGTAAATGATGGAGTAAATAATCAAACTCCTGTGACTGGATGCACATTATCTCGGTGATCCTGTAATACCACCTAATACTAACAAAAGATTGTATAAGTAAAGATTAAAATCATGTTATCAAAAGTTGACATCAAGAGATTGAAAAGAAACTCAAGCAAATTTGCTTAAGCATTTGAACAAATATTGGAGGAAATTCAATGCAATATTCTTTTCTTTTTTTAGTTCCCAGAATGAGAGGCAAATCTCATGGAACTGCATTGAGTTTATAATCATGAAATAAATTGTGTTTAGCTGATCTGGAAAAAATGATGGCTTTAAAAAAAAAAAATACATACCAGATAATCAAGTAATTCAATGCTTACTGATATAATTTGCTGAAATGTTTTTTAATTTTTTTTTTTTTTTTTGCTAGAGCATAACTCAGTCCTTAGATTAAATAGCCAGGATAATTTGATAGCAAAACAGAATTACAGTCCTCTGAAGCAAAATCCATGTGGAGTTCTCTACTTAAAGAAAAACAATATTGCAATCTGACATATCCCAGTCTTAAAGGTGTTCAACTTCTTCTGGCGCTAGAATGCACACCAGTAGAAAATGGATACATTACTGTTATGTCAAGGGCTCTATGTTTTGGTAAGGCACATGCCTTACTGTGCCTCCTTTTATGCCAGCATCAGTTTTACAGCTTTGCCAGCTGTCTCTTTTCACTTTTCATATTAGCATTTATTCATTAGAATAATAAAATCATCAAATGGTTTGGTTGGGAGGACATTAAAAATCAGGTAGTTCCAACCCCATCCACTAGACCAGGTTGCTCTGAGCTCCATCCAATCTGGCCTTGAACACTTCCAGGAATGGAGCATCCACAACTCCTCTGGAAGACTTAGGTAAGCTGATATTAATAACTCATGGCTCAATGGTTAGTTATGCTCTAGTGTCCTTACGTGACTACTTTTAAAAAAAGCAACCAGAAGTGAAGAAACTTCATAACATTTTTTTAAAATTCTCATGTTGGAGAAATCATGTGAGAGAGAAGAGAGGAAAGGAAACAGAAGAAATGTTCCTCTTAGGGTTCAGTTTTTCCTGGGCTGTTGATGCTGTTTTCTTATACTCTGCAACACAGATGCAGATCCATGCTAATTTTCATGTACAGTTTTAGTCTAAAGATGTGTTTATTCTTGTGTTTAAACCTAGAGGACTTAGAGAATATTTGTCATTATGCAGTGGGATATGAGGCATTACGTAACTCATGCAGGAAAATATTTGCTTCCCCATGTGAGGCTCATGTATACATTCAAATTGCCATACATATATCAGTGAGGAAGATACAGCACAATATTATTTTTTTCCTTTGGTATTGAACCTCTGAGCTTACATTTTGCTTTTGATACATTCCTACAAGTTTACAGAGCTGTGCCTCAAACTTAAAGGAAATAGTGCCTGGAGATGGCAGAGTTCCTTACCGCTATTCCAAGTCAGTAACGAAGAGTTACTGGATAAAGATGACTTGACCCAAAATATCCATCTACACTTGCATTTCTTCTAAGGTCCACTCTATTTTTCATTTTCTTCCACCTGGAAATTGCCTGTGTCTGTCTCCTTTTTCAAAGGATGAAAAATTGCATGGCTGGGGCTCTGCCTTCATCCAGGAGGAGATGGAAAAAATGCATTTTTGGTCCATGTATGAGATGTTTTACAGTGTGTAACTGCAGCGATAAACACAAAGCTCCTATGGTCTGTCAGACCTGTTTGACACAGAGAGAGAGAGAATGACAGTGAAACTGTGCTGTAACTTTTGCAAATGCAGAAGCCTTTGGAATCTGTATTTTTTGACAGCAGAGGCTCCTGGGAAGATGGAGAGAAAACATTGAGTTGCTGTACTGAAAAGCTCTCTGTCAGTACAATTAACCTATTGGTCAAGTGTTTTCCCTATAACTGGACATCTAACTTATGCTTATTTTGAAAAGTTTTATGATTCTTCCTTTCATGTATGAAAATATATTTGGTACATGAAATGGGCCTAAACTTTTTTCAGTGTCTCCAGCAACATCATCTAATTCAACCTCCATCTGCAGACCTGAATTTCTCAGATTTGTTCTCAGGATGACCAAAAGTTGCACTACTGAGTTTTCCTAGGATTCATCAAGAAAACCTGCACGCAGTAATGATGTTTAGCAGAGTTGCATGTGCCTAACAATTTGTCAGTAATAAGATTCCTCCTTCAAGAGAGGAGAAGATAACTTGCACTGAGTTTTCCATTGCAGACTTCTCTCCACTCAATACTAGTATTCAATGTCAGACTTCAAATCAATCAATCTTCAATGTCAGACTGCAAATCTCCACAATTGATTAGGTAACCTGAGTTAGATCATGATTGTCTCCTGAAAACTCTATTAGCACTGTCTTTCTACACTTTCCTGATTTTCTTCAGATGCTCAAAAAATTTCGTTTTAAGTTCAAGTACAAGTCAGTCACAGTTTGAGCAAGTTTAATGGTAAAATATCTCTTGGTAAGAAAGTCCAAGAAGGAAAGTCTTCATTGATCTCACTGATCATTCTCTTTCATTGCAGGCAGGATGAATTAATCTTTTTCTGAAAACTACTTGCCTGCCCAGCTTTTGTTAGAGTCAGAACTACCAACCTTAGCAAACCCAGAGCAAGAACACCGGGCATATTCCTGAAGTCAGACTGCACAAGGTCTCCATGAGTAATCAGGTATATTAAAGATACATCAGCCTCTGTTTTGCATCCATAACTGATGCTTACCTGTGCTCTGGCTGTTTGTCCAGGACTCGGGCATTATGACATCTGGGATTAGCAAGTACCCAGAATACAGGGAGCCATATCATGACAATCTAATGGGGGCCTTACAGCTACAAAAGAGGGGCAATTGCTGAACTTCAGATTTTTTGAATCTGAATTTTTATGAATCTGTACTTCAGATTTTTAAATTTTTCTTTTTACTTTGCTTCTGGAAGAAGCAAACCTTGATTTGAAAATTTCATCAGTAGTATTAAATACTGCCCATCTATTTGTTTTTCACAGAGTGCTCTCTCCTATTGTAGTATTCCTATCTCATCATGGCATCCAACTTTCTCTTCCTTCCATATAATTATATCATCTATCTCAATATGATTGCATATATTTTTATAAACCCTGAAGGCAGTGTTAGAAACAGCTAAACTTGACTGGGATGAAACAGAAATGCTAAGCAATATTTTACACTGGCAGGAAAGAAGCTCTAGAGAATAAAAAATAATGTTGAGATACAAAAGTGGTCTGTAGGGAGAAGTTTTTATCAGCATGTGGGGGAAGTATCATAAAGAAAAAAACTCTTCCCAGAAATCTCTAATACATCTTGAGTGTTACAGCACTTTGAAATTTAACTTTTCCAGAATGCCATAAAGCTTTTTATAAGACAGTTAAATTTAATTCTGCTAACCCCTGGCTGATTCCCAGTTCAGCATGTGGGAACAGATGTCAAGATAATCTCATGCATTTTTGCCTTGCATTGCATCTCACTGAAGTGGAAGACCTTATTGTGGAGTGCGCCAGTGTACCAGGAGACCAGTGTCAGAGTGGAATTTCAGTGATGCAGAGACCACACTCTTTCTCTGCACCTGAAAGGGCTGGACACCTACAAAAACCTGCTCAGGGCTGGAGAGTTTTAGATTAAGTCACACTGTAGAGTGTTCCTCTGTCTGTGCATGAGAGCAGCAAGAACGTGATGATAACTTTTAGATAAGAAGTACTTTTTCTTTTTAAGTGACATTATGTGTTAGCTGGTCCTTTCAGGGACAGGATCTTTAGTGTAACTTTAAATAGCTGTCTTACACAAACAACTTGTCTGGCATGAGACCTGGGACACAACTACACAATTATACTCCACAGCACTTCCTTGCAGCTTTTCAGAGGAGAATTTATGAACCTCTGTGGTAGCAAATGCTGTAAGGAAGGCTTAAATGGAATTATCTACTCTCAGGCCCAGGATGAAAGTCTGGAAAAACAGGCAGTGTTCAAAAAAAAAAAAAAGGAGCAGATGCACAGCTCTTCTGACCACTGGTCAATGAATGAGAAGCTGAAATAAAAGGTGCCATGAGAAACAGTGTTAACTGTTCTACGCACCATGTTCTATTCTCTGGGCATTTCAAAGGAAATTGTATTTAATATTTCTAATTATTCATTTTATGCAGATAAATGCCTTTATGTTATTAGCACTGTTTGAAGTAGCCTTAGTGAAAATTCAGCTCTTTCTCTATTTTGCAAGTGGCATGTTTTGGTAGGAGTAGGAAAGAGGACAAACATAATTATAAATGAGAAAAAAGTAATGCAAAACCCATGATCTCTTCTCTCAGACTTATTTGTGTTAAAGAGTGTCCTAAATGTTAGATTAAATAATCTCTCTCATTTTACAGGAACATTGTTATGATCCCCCAAAACCTAAGCTCAGAGAGCTACAACAGTAGCTTTTTTGCCTTATTAAGAAAAACCAAAGCATCTGTTTCTGTGACAATGTGCTGCTGGAACAAAATTCCAGTGCACAAAGTCAAAGAAATGGCAGAAAAATATACTTGTAGTTAGAACTGTTGGTAATGGACATTTCTCAATATTTCAGTGCTTGAAACATTTTACCAGGTGGCATAATTTTCTCAGAATTCAGGATTCAAAATTAGGGACAGCTAAAATGTAAAGTATCACTTAAAGCTGGCCTCCTACCTCCTATTTTAACACAGTAATCTTATCAATTCAAACCATGGTCTTCAACTGTGGTAGCTATGACACTTTAAAAAAATCTGAAGATCCTTAGTTGTCCAATGCTCTCTCATGACTCAGTGTAAAACTTTTATTCAAAACCAAACCAAACCAAACAAAAAACTAAACAAACAAACAACAGCAAATAAAATATAAAAAATATTTGACCCACCAGTATATATGTGAGCACATACTTTTATCAGTCCACTGTTTGCTTGGGTCTCTCTTGTCTGTATGAAACTTAAAGGTATTAAAGTTTCAAGAACAGGTGCTTGTAACATGGGGAGAAAACTTTGTCTAGGAACAGTTTAGAAAACTGTGCTTCAAAATTATATCTATTTATACCTTTCTTTTGGGAGAACACTAATATGATTCACTGGAGTAGCTTGAATGATGAATCAGAACCCAATGACAGAAGAATTATGTTTCGAGGAAAGCATGAATGCTAAACTCTGAAAATTTTAAAGAAATAATTGTATTATAAGAATGATATGTGTCACACTGCAGGCAGGTATGTTCCTGAAGTCTCATTTAGGATCATATTTTGCCATTTCCTGCACTGAATCTCACCACAATTAATGAGACTGCTAGCAGAGTTGTTTCTATCAGTCTCCAAATCAGTGGTTTTTAATATATTTCCCCATAGGCCATGATCACTGTTATCTTTAATTACTTAATGGTGTTTGGTGATACTGTTGTGATAAAATCCCAAGTATTGCATGAGTTAATACTAATTCAAGTGGGAGTTCACCGTTTCCTATTACCTTAATTTCTGCTCCATGGCCATGACTTGCTCAGACGGAAAATGTGGAAGTAGAGAGATAGTAAAGCTCCTAAGCATGCGAGCTAGGGAGAAGAGCATAGAGAAAGGGAAGAAAACACTCTTGTGGCTTGAATAAGGTTTGTACTCAGGGTTCATTTCGAACCTTTGAATTCAATCAAAATGGAAGATCGAATTCTCCCTTATGCAAGTGTAGACGTTACTCCAGCTTTTAAATGTATCCCCATCCCCAGTATGGTCAGAGGTACATATTTCTCCCACCCACCTGGGTTCTGGCCACAAGCTTGGTCAGGGATTCATAAGCTCTGAAGATGCATCTGCAGAAAAAAGGAAACATAAAATCAAAATATGCTGTTTCCCCAAATACATTGGTGGAGTTGCAATAACATGGGAAGCTTTGGTGACTGGAGCTTTGGTGGAAGGGAAACTAGGTGTACCAAATGGTAAGGAGGTTACATACTTATTTTGCTGCTAATCTTTCCTAATGGAAAGAGAGAAATGTCAGAGTATGGATGGGAGATTGAGGTTATTAGGGTTTGGACTGACAGATGAGGTGAAGGTGAAGCGTGAGCTACATTCATACCTCAGGGCAAGACATTTAACCACATGCTCTTGCAACTGTTTTTGTAGCTTGCTCTGAGTTCACAGCAGTCACAGCTTCACAACAAACAGCCTGGAGGTGAAAGGTTCTGAAGCTGCCAGGGCTATTCCCTTCAGTAACAAACCAAAGATCAAAATGAACAAATTTTCAGTGTGTAAAAGGAGAACAGGAGAAGGCGGAGGGTATCAGTCTCCAAATAAATTTCCCTGGAATCTGTTAAATAAAATGCTCAACTCGTCCTAGGAAGCAAGTTATTACTTGTTCTCCAGAAAAGTGTGAAATCCTGAGGGAAAGCCCCTTCCAGTCCCCATGTCTGGTCACTGGGTTAGTCACAAACAAGAGACAGAACTCAAAGTCTCACTTTCTCAGGACCAGTGAGTGGCCCACACTGTGGTCTATCCCTGTTGCTTCAAAGGAGGGCAAGTGAATAAAACTCAAGAGCTTTGTTATTCCTCAAAAGTGGAATAAAACCTTCCTAGGCTTACAGATGAGCAGCGGAGCACTGAAGCATGGAATTAATTATATATAGTAATTATTTGTTTTGACAGTGCAACAAAGACCTGATGGCAAAGGCTTTATTCAGTCAGTTGAACTATTCAAAAGGTGTTATTGCATTCACTGAGCTCTGTCTTGAAACAAGAAAGGTTTCTTACTATTGCCCCAATTAAAAAGCTGCTCCAGAGCCTTCACTACTGGGATAAGTTGAGCTTCCCAATACCAGACTGAATTCACTCATGCTTGTCACATACTTATATGATGTTGCAGAAAAACTGTCCTTTAATTAAAATAATATCTTTTCTTTCTGTAGTACTTATTTGCCTGGAATGTGTTTAGAGAACTGTCTCTTCATTCTGTATTGCAAAATTGGCTTGATGTTTTGCAAATGGCAGACATCTGCACAGCCAAGCATCCTATCAACTCTTTCTCTATTTTTTTGTTTGTTTTTGGTATTTTTTTGTTTGTTTGTTTGTTTGGGGGGGTTGTTTGGGTTTTTTTTGTTTGTTTTCTTTCTTGTTGTGTGATTTTTTTCTGAGCACAGATGTCCCTCACAACCTGCTTTCATGGAGGAGGGGGATGAGGTATGACTGTCCCAAAGAAACAGAAAGCCAGACAGTTTCTTTGACTCTCTGTTTCTTTTCAATCCTACTTCCACCTGTGCAGAGTACTCCCATAGTAAAACAGGAGTGGCTGATGCCCTTTCCATATAAAAGCTGCAAAGCAAGGGGAAAATTCCCTGTGTAGGGAGAAAGAGACTTTTTGCAGCACCATGTAGTGATACAACAAGGTGGAACGGTTCAAACTGACAGAGGTTTAGATTAGATATTAGGAAAAAATTCTTTACTGTGAAAGTGGTGAGGCACTGGAACAGATTGCCCAGAGAAATTGTGGATGCCCTGTTCCCCACCATCCCTGGAAGTGTTCAAGGCCAGGTTTGATGGGGCTTTGAGTAACCTGGTCTAGTGGAAGGTGTCCCTGTCCTTGGAAGGAGGGTTAGAACTGGATGATCTTTAAGGTCCCTTCCAACTCAAGCCATTCTATAATTCTATGACACAGTACAGTTTAACCTGCTATTGTTCCAAGACTTAGACTGAGAATAGGAACAATTGGGGTCTTCTGCTGGTCTTTTCCATAAGCATTAAATAAGTCTCTTTTTTTTTTTAAGAGAACTAGCACTTATAAAAGTCAAGTAATTAAAGCTAATCATGTTCCTGTTGTTCATACTTCAGAAAAAAATCCATTTTTAAAAATTTTGAATTGAAAGCCAAATATGGAAAAGTCATGGCCTTGATTACATCTGTATAAGTCTATTCCAGCTGTAACAGTGTCGATGGAGTTTATTGAAAAGTTATGTTCTGCTGACACCATATTTCATTGTGCATCCTTCTATTCTGGCCTGTCTCTCTCTCCTGACATATTCTGCCTTTACACCTCTTAACTATTGGTCTCTTCTTATCCCAATGTGGCTTTCCTGACTGCAGCTTCTGAGAAAGGTAAGGAATTTTAACTGAAAGCATGTTGCACAGTTGCCCTAGTACAGAAGGTTACTCTTAAATATGTCCATCCAAGGAAGAAGAGTCTATTACATCCTATGATAATTCATCCCAGGATTTTTCCACCATAGCTCCATGGTGTCACACTCAAGCCCTTTTTTTTCTTGAATTAAGAAAATTTCTTTCCCTTGGTTGTCAAGAATTTTGCGGGACAATACTGTTAAACAGTGTGTGTGCAACACGTGAACGCCTCTGTTGTATGAGCACTTTCACACAAGCATTTGCTTCAAGCAAACCACCCTCTATTCATCTCCTAGTTGGAATAATAGTAAATTGGCCCACGTTGTCAGAAAACAAAACAACCAACATGCTCCCACTAGATTTCATGGACCTGTATATTTGCATACTCTGTTTTAATTCCCTCTTGATGTCAAAATATTTGAAATGAATTATTGTAGCAGATACACAAGGCCTAGTAAAATAAGACCTTACCATCATGGGTTCACTTCAGCTAAGCAGTGAAGGATTATAGGAATGATTCAGCAGAAATAGAAGCAGAAAAACAAGTTATATAAGAGTCCTGTGCTCTTCCCATGCTTACACCATGGGTGATGGTGGTTGGTTGAATTATGTTTGTTGTTCTTCAAAGATATGGAACTGATAATGCCTTAACCGCTTAAAAAGGCCTGGATTTCCTAATAAAAAACTCCCTTTTACACCTGCCTGGAGAATACATGTCTTCTGTCCTTTAATAAATTATTACCACCAGATCCTATACTTTAAGAGTACATTAATGGTCAGGAAGACATTCTCATAGGCAGAACTGCTTTTTTGGGAGTTTTTTTCATCTTTTTGTTTCCTAGGAGCCACTTAGGTCATGCTCAGCTTCGTGCCATGGCATGAAATTTTCATGGAAGCTTCCAAAAGAATAAGGGAAGATCCTCCTATAAACTCATTGACACCTCATAGCCTATAGATAATTTTATGTTTTGTGTAGTGATAAAGAAGGAATTGTTGGTTTCATTTAGCCATGGTGATTACTCAGCAAGTATCTATAATGTTAGAATGCAAACACCTAAGTGGGACAGAAATGTCTATTCTGACTAAAGTATGAATACCCAGCTGTAGTAACTTCACCATTAAATGCAACATGTGTTTAACAATTTCCTAGAAAGCAAAACCAGTTGGGTAAACAACTTTTGTGCTGAGAGGCTTTTTCTGGAGCTTAGTAGTAGCTTAGCAGTACTCTAGTGAAAGTTCACCTTAGCAGAGACACCAAATGCACGAACTCCCCCTCAATGAAAAAGTAAAGTAATGCAAAATCAGGCCTGCAAGATGAATTGTTCTCTTCTAAGAGTGTTAATGTTAACAGGTCTTTTGTGAAGTGTGTATTAACATGCAAGCAAGGAAACCTTACTGCTTCATAATAAAGAGGGAATTTGTACAAGACAGTTTGTGGCATATTTACCAGTGAAGACACGTTTCACATTGCAGCAGATGAAGACCAAAGTGGTAAGCATCATAACTGAATGTTTTGATTTGAATGCTGTTCTTATTGTGGTATTTCTGAGATCTGTTTAAACATAACACTCCAAAACATGGGAATGGTTTGGCAGTCAAAAGCTTGACTCAGGCAAACATGGATGCTTTTCCTGATAATTCAGTGTTTCTCAGCCTCTAATGAGCTTCTCCATCTAGTCAATATAGTAATAAATGCATTACATATTTCTATATTTATACTAATAAATGCATTAATTAATTCATTCAGTGTTTAAAATCTTCTCATGTAGTGGGTTCTTCTGTGTGCTTGTGGCCATACAAGTAAATTCACAGATGTTCACTGTGTCTTTTTACTTTACACAGTGGTTTTATCCAGAATATCCAAAAATCCTTGGCACGGAAAGATGTATAGGAAGAACCATCAGGTTGGTGGTTGTCTTTCTGCTGCAGTCAGAAATGAACTGATTTCTGCTGTGGTTATAAATATCTCTGAACAGCTTTTTCACTGGAGTATTAATTGTCTGGAAAAGGACAAGGGTTATGCAGTTGCATTGCTTACTCCAGTGGGAATACAACACTTTAATGGGAATGTAACAGGCAAATTTAATTTTTCTGTTACATTCAAATATTTTTTCCTTCCACATATTTCATCTAATTTCTTTATCAGCTCAAGCTCTTTGCTACACTGTTGTTCAAATAAATCTCCAACTCTCCAACAAAAATTGACCCTTTACAGGGGTTGTTTGAGTTAGTTCTTTACCTGAGCTAAACATTTGGCAGCAAATGCAAAATAAATGTGCATTCATATATAAATTCTTCCCATCATCTCTCTACATCAAAATCCTGTCTGCTGATGAACAGAGGTTCTTGCAACCATGCTCAGTCCATGCCAAGGTTGATGGTTTCTGCTTCCATCAGAGGTTGGGGAGCACTGTCCCAGTGTGCTCCCACACTTCTGATGACAGGGCAGTGGCTTTCTACTGTCACTAAGTCAGGCTCTCAACCAGGGGAGGCTCATACACACCCTGGTGTACTGCACATCATCTGCCAGCTTTCGTCATTTTGGTTGAAGCATGTCATTGGAAAATTATTTTTTGTACCTGAATGATGCCTTACACTTTGTTTTATTTCTTTGTGTCTACAGAAGTAGTGCTGCAATAGAATTTTCATGCCTTAGTATGCATGTCTAGATAGACCTAACCTGGTGAAAGTACACCAAATTCAAAAACTCTAAAGAAATTGAATAGTGAAATAAAGCAATTACAGGAATTTTTAGTCACTTCAAATATGGAAAGTGCAGTATCAAGTAGATGACCTTGCAAGTTACATCTGTGTACAGCTCCGTGTGGTTGGGACCATGAGCTCAAGAGCAGAGATCGTAACACAACCATTGAATTTTTTTCCAAACTGCACGAGAAAATCTCTGCAAGACCTGTGAACTTTTTATTTACTGACAGCTTTTATTTAAATTTGTTAAAGAACAAAGGTGAAAATTTACTGAACCCAGATGAAATCAGATATAAATTACCATTCAGGAAAGCTTGTCCACTGCCTTTTTCAAATTCAGCAAATAGAAAATTATTCTCTATCAGTCTCTTGTTCGAAAAACATCTTTTTCCAAATCACAACCAACTCATCTGCATGTTTGGTTTGAAAGTACATGTATTTGAAATACTATATTTTCCGAATTTTTAAACCCAATTATTGTTTAAAGCATTGAAAATATCTTTCATTACTGAACATATCACATATGTTTCAGTTCAATTTTCAAGTTTCAGAGTTGATGTCTGCAATCTCAGTTCTAAGAGGTCTCTCTGAGGTCCATTTATTTCATTTATTCAAATTAATTGGACCTCTGAAATACTGGAAAATGGATGGAGGTGTGGAATAAAAATCAAGTATAACACAGTAAGGAAAGTATTGGATGTAGCAATGTGTTTTAATCCTAGATAATAGCCAATTAGTTTGTGCTGCTCAAGTATCAAATGATGTAGCTAAAAATCTTAGAAAGCTCCTCATATTTTCACCTTCTTTATTTCACTAAAAAGTAAATTTAAATGAATTTTTATAGCAACACTTTTATCTCAAGGGATAGCTTCCTTTGGAAAACAGCAACCGCTTAGCAGACAAATGGTCACAACTAGCTGCCACTGGGACTTAATAAGTTCAAGAGACTAATCAAATTGCTATGTAGGAAAGTCAGTTCTGGTATCAGGTTCTTTTAATCTGGTAGATTTTGGAATGCAATTTTCAGAAGTGTGACATTTATCTTTCTTTCTCCTTCATTTTTCAGATCACTATATTTAGGAAAAATGAGTCTTGATCAACTCTTTTGTATTCATGACTTATGTCTTGATAGCATTTAAAAGTAAAATTTCAGTTGCTGTTTGTATGTTAAAATACGTTCCCCATTAGCTCATTAGAAAATATTTAATTTCTGCCTAATGAAGACACACTTGAAGGTCGAAGCACAAATAAGCCCAGTCAGGGTTAAAATCCCTCCATCACTCTCTCATTGCTCCTGACAGCATTAAGCAAGGGATAAAAAGGCAAATGTTAATAATGGAGTGTCAGCCTGGATATTTGTCACTAATGTTGAATGTCCTTGCTCTTGTGTGTACTTTTATCAGTGCCCTTACATTCTTTTAAAACATTCTCTAGGAGAAAAACACATGAGAGAAAAACAACACAATGTCAGCAAATAATGTAAGTATTTTGAGTTCATTATGAGGACTCTGAGGATCTCTTCAGATGTTGAATCAAGCTCCAAAGTTGCATTCATCTGCCCTTGATGAACTCCTCCCTAATTTTGAAGTGTTCCTTGAGAGAGATGACACAAAAAAGGACATAATCAAAGAAAAAACCTAGGGAATTTATGACCTATATGTTTTTCTAGAAACCATCAGATATACTGGATCACTGGACGTTTTCATAGGAAAAATCCATGTCCCCTACCAACTTTCCTGCAGGTCAGAAGAGCTGGTCCAACAGCATCCACTGATGGCATATTTTCATTTGCTGTTTGAAATTTCACCATCAAGTTAGCAAAAATGAAATATGACTAACAAGCAGTAGAGGGGATGAGTTAGTCACATCATTAGCAACCTGGTCGTGTCACTAACCTAGTCATGTCGCTTAGCTGGTCACCCCAACTGAGTTGACATCAGATCTCAAGTTCTGTGTACCAGAGGTGTCTCTGGGGTGCCCAGAGCAGAGAGTGACTGTCTTTTTTCTGAGCCATCACTTCAGGTCTGCTCCTTCCCTCCCCTACGATGAGCCAGTTGTCTCACAATCCAGTCTCACTTTTACATCTTTCTAAGTTCAGATGAAATCCACTGCCCAGAGAGGGTGGGCTGCTGAGCAGGCACACTTTGCTGATGGGTGGGGTCCTCCAATGAAATGGTTTGGCCTGGAGTAGGCCTTCATAGACTTTGGCCACTGGGATAGGGACCAAGATGACACTGACCATATTTCCCTATTAAACGCCACACTAGGAGTCAGGCAAGTTACTCTCTTCTGCTGAGCCTGTTAGGGAGGTCCAAGAGAAAGGATGCTAGTGGAAGAGAGTATCCAGACATGTCTAGCATTCCTTCCATCCCATCAGAGTGGTCTACAAAGCATTCCTGTTACAATATAAGCAGCCAAAAATTTTTATGCAAAGGAAAACTGCACTCATGGGAATGGTAGAGTTAATGGAGACAAAATTAAGTTTTAGCGTGTGACATATTACAACCACACAGTGTATCATGGTCCTATCTTGGAGTATGGCAGAGATTTAGCTTCTTTTGCTACTACTGCCACTGCAGCATTGATGATCTGGGCACAGTTTTTGTTTATTTGTTTGTCTGTTTGTTTCATTGTCCTTACCATGGCAGATTGCTTTTATTTATTGTTTGTAATGCACTTCTCGAGTCTGTCTCCATCAGGTTAACAGAAATAGGTTGACCTATGAATAACACACAACAGAAGAAAGGAAAAACATTTTCCACAAAATTCAAAACATAGCAGTTTGTTTCTTAAGAGCAGTAGACTTTTGAAGTGTGAAACAATCAGTGCATTCAATGGTACATTGTAGCAGCGTACTTGGCAGAAGCTGCTGCTGTGGAACTTCAGAATTGGTAGGAAGAGACCCAGGGCAATGCTCTCTGAACCTTCTCCTTCCAATATCTGAACTCTCTGCCTGAGCTGTGGTGAAAGCCCATATTTCTCTTGTGTCACCTGTATTCCCCAACCTCAGGTTCCAAGTACAGTTATGCCCTGGAAGACTCTATATGGTCATGGCCTGGAGGGGTCTCTCTTCCCCTGCTCTCCACTGGTCACTTTGAACCATGCGTCTTCCCATTGGGCGTCCCCTGGTCCCACCTCCCTTTAAAAGACCCCTGCAGAACTTCCTTGCTCTCTTTCTCTTGGGTTAATCCAGCCACATGGATGTCACCGGACTTCCCCCCTGGACCCTCACAATGCAACACTGGATTTACAATAAAAAAGGCAATTATCCTAGAGAAGAGCCCTCTGTAGCCTTTCATTCTCGCCAACGCCTGAACACCATGCCTGGGGTAATTCTCATTTCCAGAGGAGCCAGCAGAAACAAGTCATCTGCGGTAGCAGGAACTCTGTGCTTTGGGAGAGTTGTAAAACCATTGCAACTTGTCCCGGCAGGGATTTCGCACGCATATAAGACGCTGCAGCAGCCTCGAGAGCTCTGGGTTAAGTGTCCTTAGTACATTACAGTCTAATATGACTGAAAACTCTATGTGGTGCAATGTATGCATAGGAGAAGAACAAATGCACAGTTGTGGAACAAGCCTGTGCAGTCTGGATGTAAGTTGGCCAAAGATAAACACAGACATGGACTCTGCTCCAAACAAGCATCAGACCACCCCAGTCTGTGCTCTGGTCCCATCCTGGCATGTTGGTTATCTCAGGAAATTTTCTGTCACTGGGAATCCCTGAGATGCAGCCTTGGGACTCTCTCACCACAAGCACCAGCTGTGTTTGTTGGGGGACACAGGAGGAGCTCTGGGGACTCGCACACACGTGGAAGGGCTCAACATGGGTCTTAGCAAGCTTTGTCCTGTGGGAGCAGCATCAGTCAGTGCAGCTGAAGTTCTGATATGAGTACTGATCTCTGTGGGAGCTTTTTTTGTCAATGTAATAAAATTAAGGAGAACAGAAAAATAGTTAAGAAGAATGAAAGTAGAAAAAAGATATGTCTTGGCCTCTTATTATTGGTAGAGACAAATCCTGATCACTGGATTTTGGATTTTGGATTCAGACACAGAAAGAGATGAATGGGGCCATTAGTATTTTCAAAACAATTTACAGTACTTGTAGATAAGTGGCTGAGTAAGATGAATTTACTCAAAAATTTTGGTAGTTTTTTACACAGGTATTTAGTCTTCTGAACGAGTAATTTAAGTACTTCTGTTCAGCAATTCTACAAATGAAAGAGAGAAGAAGAATAAAACTGAACTGGAAGAACTTTTAATTTGGTTAATCATTTTAAACCCGTCAACTTCAGCCTCAAAATATGTTCTCATTCTACTAGAGTTTTGTGATCTCAAACCTTTGCTCAAAAGGATAAATTTTTCTTGTTTTAATCTAACTTTAACATTCACACTACAGCAAATCAATTTTACCATCAAGACATATTTGCCACCTCAGGTTTCAGTTTCCTCCATGTTGCAATCACATGTGTTTTAAGTTGTCCTGACACGGAGATAAATTTATTTAACATTTGATTGTCAAGCATTGTTCTAACAGTTAATGCTGTATATTTGTTTTAGCTTCAGCAGCAAGTTTGTGACAGGAAATCCTTCTGACTGTTTTCCTTCATGACCAGCAAAGCAATTAAAGGCAGCACCACCGAGTGTCCATACCACGGGTTATCTCAAAAGCTTGTGAATACAGCCTAGTTCATTACTTACGATTTTACTGTGATTTCTGTGCTTTAGATCTCTTTCTCATATAATATGTTAGCATTAAAAAAAAACAAACTGATGGCTGTTAAAAATGCCTTAAAACATTCAAGTACTTAATTTATTTCAAAGCCTTAAAGTCATTCTAAAAATGTGAAAAAATCAGGAGGCTTCTCTCTATGTGACTTCCTGGAAGTCCACTGAAATAACTGTAGATGACTAATGACTCCAACAACCTCCTGATAATGTCATGTCTCTAGAATAAAGTTGATGGTTAGAGTGTAGGCAAGCACCAGTATTCTGAGAAGTCCTAGTAAAACTTGCACTGATTACTGTGTAAGTGTCTATCAGCCTGTCAAAACTCAGGAACCAAGAAAGTTTGTTAAACAGCATCTGAGTGAAAACAGATTGGAGAAAATGTGAAAACTCTGGCAAAACTAGTTAGAGACAGCACTGAGATATCTCTGAGTATGAATAATTTATTTTTCTAGGCATGGGGGTTTTAAACAACATAGTTTAGAGGTTCACCATCACTTTTTTACTTGGAAAAACCAAGCAATTAGTGTTCAAATAAAGTCATCATCAAAACAATACTGTTCAGCAGATTTCACCTCAGAAAAATACTGTGTATGCACTGTAAATATAAACAACTTGGGAGACAGGTATGTATTACACCTTTATTAGATACAGAATAGGTTTCTGTCTCAAAGTCATAACTCCTGAAGAATGAGGAACTCAAAAGAGCAAAATTCAGATCATTAGGGGAAGAGGTCTTCTATTTAGCAGGTTTATTTTATTCACTAAGTTTATTCACAAGAAAGTATGATCAGAAGTACTCATGAATATTTAAGAGATTTCCAAACAATATTAGAAAAATATATGCAACAGAGAGGGAGCAAAGTAATGCCAGAGAAGTGAGTACATCTCTTTTCTGACACAAATATTTTGAGATTTCATTTTAAAATTTTCATTTCATAAGTCAGTATTTAAAAAGTAATGTGTTAGGTCTATGAGAACTAAAAAATTACAAATAACTATTTGATTTGGTCTTTTAAAATTTGGATTGTTACTTCAGATTTTTACAGAGAAATATCTGTGATTTTTTTTAATATCAGTTAACCACCGGCTCCGTTTCCTCTACTTCTAATAAATAAGCTAAAATCTGGTAATGTCACAACCACATACCCCTGAAAATGGAACCAATGGAAAGATTTTCAGTTTTCTATTTGCCCTTAGTGCTTATGCAGAAGTGATTTGTTCGTAATCCCTACAAAATTAATAAATTATTTTTCAATAACTGATAGACAAGTTTATTATCTATGAGAATACTATAGTATTTTACTATATTATTATATAATATTATATTCTTATACTGCATAATATTTACACTTATAGGCATTTTACTGAGGCTTAGAAGATACAGATGGTATTTTAATAAGTTCTGAAATGTTTTGAAAATGCTTTCTTTCTGACTGTTCAACACAGAGGTATAAATATTTCCATCAGAATTACTTTCTTGGTTTCAGCTGTCATTAATGAATCAGCCAAATGAGCATTGGATGATACAACTATAACATAGTACAAAATAATACATTTGGGCTATCATTCATATAATATTAAGCAAAATATAAAAAATTGCTGAGAATGTATTTCAGAATGACATACCCTGTGAGTACCCTGTATATCATTAATCATTGCTGCAGAATAAATAGAGGCTGTCTCAAATGGACTTTATTGTTATTTTTCATGACAAGTAACACCATGTGTGACATCACTAAAAATTACACTCAACATGGAGTATATGCTGTTCAACCTAAAATATCACATAATTAATTTACAAATATAACTTATATTAATTTAAAATATTAGAAATAGCCCTTTAAAGTTGGTAATAATGTTTCTAGACAAGTCTGTGTAGAGGAGATCTTATACCTCAAAACCTAACATGCAAAATTATATTAAAATAGAAGACTTAAAGCACAACTACATAAAAGACAGATAAACCTATTTTTGATACAAAACTAGATAAAAACAATTTTTGATGATTTGAAATGCTTTTGTTAAACACTACAAATTTCCTTTACCTCAAAAATAGCTGATTTAGTAAAATTACTCCACAATATTTCTAGACAAATTTCTAGCCCAGAGTGTTCAACTATCCACATTTCTGGATATTGAATAGAGGTAAACCTAGTAAGCCTTGTCCCACTTGTTTACTACTAATAACATGGGAGAAATACATCTGACTTTCCCATCTGAAGAGCAGATACGAAGGTTACTGCACTGTAAATCATCTCTGTGGGATTACAATAAGATAGACAAAATTTGTTCAGAAGTGAATATCTTCACAGAGCTCTTCATGACTTTCTTCTATTCACAGTGAAAACAGACGATCTTCACCTTCCAAGGGCTGCCAGCACAAAGAGCTACTGAATTACTCCTGAGTCCATATTGAAGAGTATTGTACATTGTGAAGATTTTAATCTGTTTGTAATTATGCCAAGAAGTTACATTTTCTTTTCTTTTTCTTTTTTTGTTGTTTAGTTGAAACCACATCGTGTCCCAACATGGTGTGGGTTGACCCTGGCTGGATGACAGGTGCCCATCAAAGTCCCTGTATCACTCCCATCCACAGCTGGACAAGGGAGAGAAAAAATAATGGAAGGCTCATGGGTTAAGGACAGGTAGGGATCACTCAGCAATTACCATCATAGGCTAAACATACTCAACTCGGGGAAATTAATTTAATTTTTTACCAATCAAATAGACTAAGGATAATGAGACTTATAAACTAAATCATAAAAGCTCCTCCCTACCCCTCCCTTCTTCCTGGGCTTAACTTCATCCCCCTTTTTCTCTACCTCCTCTCCCCAGTGGTACCAGGGAAAGGGGAATGGGGGCTGCAGTCAGTTCATCACACATTGCCTCTTCCACTTCCTCCTACTCACGGGGAGGACTCCTCACCATCTTCCTCTGCTCCACTGCAGGATCCCTCCGTGAACTTCTCCAATGTGAGTCCTTTCCATGGAGTGCCGCTCTTCAGCTTCCACAGCTTGGTTCCCTTCCTTGTAGTGCAATCCTTCAGGAACAGGCTGTTTCAGTGTGGGTTTCTTCCAGAGGGTGCAGTCCTTCAGGAATAGGCTGCTTCAGCACGGTTCCCCCACGGGATTACAAGTTCTGCCAGGAAGCCTGCTCCAGTGTGGGCTCCTCTCTCCATGGGGCTCAGGTCCTGCCAGAAGCCTGCTCCAGCATGGACTCTCCACAGGGTCATAGTATCTTTCAGGCACATCCACTTGCTCTGGTGTGGGGTCTCCCATGGGCTGCAGGTGGTTCTCTGCTCCACCATGGACATCCATGGGCTGCAAGGGAACAGCCTCGTGGTTTTCACCAGGGGTTGGATTCTAAATTTTGTGAAGTGATCAGCACAAGCTTTGCAAGGAAAAGAAAAATTGAAAGTAAAATTATTACAATTAACTGTGCGACTCCCCTCTTTTCTTCATTGTTGTCAGTTAATCTCATAAAAGACTAAGTCAGAGATAACTGTTTCTCTCCTTATTTTTATCTTTTTATTCAATCATGAAGTAAGCAAATCAGTGTTATTTCATTAATACTTTGTTTCCACAGAAAGTCAAGAAAACTAAGTTAATTACCTAATGATTTAAATTTAAAGCATGCAGAACAACTTGCATTAGACCCCATTGTGATAATGTTCAGAAATAGCTTTCATTTATGAAAATTACATTTTTTTCTGAACAATCCAGATCATTTCATCCCAAGTAAAATTTTCTGAGCAGAAGCCTAGCACGTGCCTCATATTCATACTTTTGGATAAATGTATTCTTCTTAAAAAAGTCTTGAGAAATTAGATCTTCACAGAAAATTTTAGATTATATCCGCGTGTTAACAGAACTTCATGCCGCCGTGTTGTTTTTTTAAATATATACTTTGAGTGATATATAGTTCAACAAGAGAAATGCAACTAAAAATTATACACTTGCTCAACATCACTGGGTTAAGAATTCATGGAAAAGAATTTCATTAATACTACATATGCAACATTTCTTACAAATCACTTTGAGGATGAAACATACAGCCTTATAGATGAGGATTTGCTTTACAATTCTTGTATCAGGTAAAGCAGCATCAGAACATCATTGGGAGATTTCTCTTGAATTTTTAGCACTTCATAAGCCATGTACAAAGTAGACTTAATAGCTGTATAAGGATTGGTAATAATGATGATAGATTTTTATGCACGTCTTGCAGCAGGATGATGATCAGGTTTCTGCAGCCACATGAAAAATCAAGCTACTTGAGAGACTAAGTGGGGAAATGGAAATGAAGTGGGATGAATAAACAGAAATTACAGTCAAATAATGACTACTCTTGTGCTAGAAAGTATTAGGACCAGGAGAGCAATCAGAAAGCCTTGCATAACACAGGTCCTATAACGGAGCACTCTTTAAATTTCTCTCCTCCCAGTGAAGATTATTTATATTAGGAGCCACAGAGAAATTTTAAAGCAAAAGGATGATATTTTCTTTTTGAATAACTTTTTTTTTTTTTCTGAATAACTCTTTGTTGAACATACTAGGGGAAATGTCATTACGTTGAACTCATTCTGTTAAAACATTTGAAAATGATGAAGATTCTCAATGAAAATACATTTTCTGCACAACCTACTACATAGTACCCAAACAATTTCATATGAATATATTATATAAACTGCATGCAAAGTAACTATTCCCCAAAGTCTTGGGACCACTTTTGAAGCCAGCAGGATACAATTCTCAAAACATCTAATTTTTTTTTATTTTTTTTTCTCTGTAAAGAGGAAGAGATGAAGAGGCACTCCCTTCTTTGAGCAGCAATTAAATGTTAGGGCAGGGTGCCTGGATTCTCTTTTTAAACAAAGAGCTGTTCAGGTCTGTGAACATAATACCTGGCATATAAAACTATTTATCCTTCAAACAATACAAGATATTAAAATAAATAACTGTGTGGGCTGAAGGTAAAAGAAAGTTTCTGACTGACCCTTGGAGTGTCTCCCAGCCAGTCACTGGGCACATCCTGACATATTGTCCTTACCTATACCATAGAGGCACAAGTTCACGGTGTGGACATTAAGAAGCCTACTGATATCAGGGGTACATTTGTGTTGTAGAGTGCACATACACTGCCTGCTTTAAAATGGCACAAGTTGATCCCAGGTGAATGTCGAATCCACAAAACCACCAGCATTTCACACAAGAATGAAAACAGACAAAACGGGTGAAGGTTCACCTATGATTTATGTAGGTATTTGTCTTTACATCCATTACCCAATATCTGTTTCTATGGGCAACACTTTACTTATTCCTGTGTAAAATGAATGAGCAATTGCCTACATTTGCCACTTCTCAAGGAGGAGTCTAGGTACAACTGGATCCAATCTTAGTCTCAGATTTGGACAATGGTTTGTATCTACAGGATTATATTGGTGTAATTAAACCTTTATACTACTTTGGTAGTATAGGACAGGGTTAAGGACAGCAAATCAAATATGTTAATATAGCTAAAATATTTTTTTAATGTAAATTGATGATGGTAATGACAATTATTAGACTGAAGGACTTCAGAGTTATATACTACAGAGTATAGATGGTTAAAAGTGCCATTATAGGACATTATTCAATCACAAATCAATAGTTTCAAATACAGCTTAATATTTTTTAAATACTCACCCATACTGAGGACTATAGGCAAATCTTTTTAGCTCATTCTAAAGGATTAACTTTGAAGAGTGTCCCCCCTCAAGGAAGGAATCTCCATGCACACTCCTTGAAGAGGTGTGCTAGAAATCCCTACTTATAAAAAGTGTGACTGAGTTTTTATATAAAAAAGTGATTGTCAGTCATATGTTTCTAGGCTAGCCAGGCTAGCTCAGCAGAATATAATTTATCTTTAAATAAGTTATCAGTACTATTACTTATTGGTTCCTCTGTCAGGAAGTATCTGTCTTTCACATCCCCACCAGTGCCAGTTTCTGTCGGGAAACATGTTTTTCACATCCTTGTGATGTTTAGTTTTGGGATACTTGAGTCAGGCTGGTCTCAGTATTCTTCGACACAAAAAGCAGCATGACCTCCCCCCTCCACCACTGAGCAAGTGAGGTGTAGTTTGCGCTGTTCCACCCCCCCTCAGGCAGAGCATTCTGCTACAATACTCTGGGGCCCATTGAATCCTGCTGAAGAGGAGCAGGCTGTGTGTCTGGGCTTCCCATTGAATAGGGATACCTCCCAAGCTTACACCTCCAGGTTGAGAGATTCCTTGTCACAACAGATTCTTAAGTGATCAATAACATGTTTAACTTGGAAATCTTAGCAAAGTGATAGAAAAATATTTGATTGCACACATATAATCCTTTAGACATAAGCTGTGGACCACTTCTGGGGCAAAGTTTGGATCTAACTTCACCTAAACTTTCCCCATAAGAAACAGTTTATAATGCAAAGAGTTCCCTTCTGAACCCCATAACTCAATGGGAGGGTCTCTCTGATGATTTTATCTGACCCTGTCCTCTATGCAGTAAGTAACCAAGTGTACCTTGCCATTGAATCTTCTTAAACCGCTGTTTCATTTACTATCAGATTTTGTTAAACCACCTATTTTTAAAAGGAGTGAAGCACTTCAGTTCACCTGTGACACCCTGGGACCAAATCATCCTGGCCCTGGAGAGATTGAAGCAAAATAACTTTGATCACTATGTTTGTGAGCATTGTATGTTGCAACGTTTTACCTCTAGTTTTCCAAGTTTCTTGTTACTACTACAAACTAAAAAAAGAGAAATTTAATAAAACAATTCTCAGATGAATAGAGCCCCAAGTCTTACTCAAGAAAGAAAGAAGAAAATAAGCAAATTGGTTATAAAATTATCCTATAGTAAGACATTAAGCTTTTCGTGCACAAGCTTGAAGTCCGTGTTGTGTCCTTATCTCCTAACAACCTCTGTGGGTGTGGGCTCACATGTGAAAACTGGAAGACAGAGGTGGTTCATGTCCACGATTTCTGCTTCTTCTCTGGGATGGCTGGTTACACCATACAACCGTTCCTGTAGGATGTTGTCTAAAGTAAACTGGCAATGGCTTTGGTTTGTTTTGCTTCACTGACTGTGGCACTGGGCAGCTCTGGGGCTGACAGACCTTCTGTTGACCCATTATAGTGTTAGAGTGGCATGGTCCAGAGAGGAGCTGGATAGGCAGGTTGAAAACGCTACCATGTCATCTGGCCTAGTTTAATCCACACTGTATTCAAGAAGATACAATAGCATCATTCAGTACTGCTTCCTTAGTTGCACAAAGTCGTGCTGACTTTAGCAAAACTTTTGCGGGCAAGGCCCCTATCATGTTCATCTGAGATAGGCTGAATGTGCACACTGAAGCTGAAGGATGTTTGAAAAAATGAATATTATCACTGACAGAGACCAAAGGACAATTGAGAGCTGAAATAGTGTGCTGTCTGACAGACAGCAACTAGCTGAAAATGGAACTTCTTTGCTTCGCTTCTCTTCATTTATTCTCACAATACAGATCATACATTTTTCATGAGAAGCAAGTGCCTATGCAGACAAATGTCTGCCAAGAGTGCAATTGGGATGCAAGAACCCATTTTGAACTCATATATGAGTAACCTTTGGAAATACAACATTGCAATGGTTTGGAAGTTATATATGGATTTTCTATTGCACTTTACTTCTCTAAAGATACACCAGCCCCTTGACTCAAATGGAAAACCAGATCAAGAACAGAGAAAGACATTCCTCATTTAATCTGATCTCTTGACTGACACTTTCAAAATTACACCAAACTTCAGTTCTTAGCATATTTCACTTGCATTGTATTTGCATTTCATATTTATTAAACCAAAAATGAAGACTAAAGCAAGTGGCTTCAAACGTCGAAGGTTGAGCTGGAAAGCTTTATTCACTTCTGTTCAATATGTCAATTTTCAGCCCATTTCTTTGAAAATGTATTCCCATGTACACATAGAAATGGTGGCAATTTGCAGTGTAGTACAGAGTCTTCATATCACTTGGATTTGTGTATGAGATAAAAATATAGGTGACAGAAACTGTCAACCTGCATACACAGGACACAACAAAATCTGCTCTGAATTGAAATAATTTAATAAATCTACTTAAAGTTTAAAAAAATTATCATAAACATTCATTATATCTTGGCATCTTTTCTCAAAAAGAAGGGGTAAAGCTTGTTTTCAAAATGTTCCCACAATTTTGAGAAAAATTGCCAGCTCCTCTGTCCCTCACTGTAGAGACAGACCCTTGGCTGCCACTGTGGACTTAAAGTGCACACTTTTCCAGTCCTTTCATGAGATGAATCAATTTATTACTGGCAAATTCAGCTGGGGAAAGAGGAAGGGAATAAAGATTTAAAAATTGTTTTCTTGGTAGTGGTATTGATCAGAGTGATTGTCAACATAATTTAGGGAAATCTGCTTGAATCTTCACTTATGCTCAGTCGCTATCAGACTTGCAAATATTTCTTTCCAACACTGCTTATATAGGTGATCAAAATTGGCCTAAATGTCAGACCATGCAGAAGGTCACTGAATTCAGTGGCAGGATTTCAATGTAGTAATAGGCTGGACGCCAAATAAATTCCTTCATCCTACCATAGCCTCTCAGATTTTTCCTCTTATTATGCTTTTAGCCATTATAAGGATGGTAGAAGCGCAGGACAGTGTGAGAATCACTTTCCCAGGCTGTTTTAGTCAGAGGGCTCGTAACTACTGATGCTTCTCCACAAAGATTTAATAAAATCAGCGACAAAGAATAGAAACATGTAATGTCATTAATAGAGACTAATAAGATTGTTTTTCTTAACTAATCATATTTTAAGATTGTTTGTGCCAGTATACTTAATCAGAGGGGAAAATAAGACAAGGCAGGATTATTTGTTATTACAACAGGCTGCAACAAAATCTTCTCTTCTCCAGGCTGAACAACTCCAACTCTCTCAGCCTTTCCTCATAGCAGAGACCAGTTCTGGCAAACTTGCTGCTTGGTGGGTATCGTAATGATTATTGCTCTTGGACAAAGTTTTGTCTTCACTTTATTCTTTGATCATAAAAGGAGTTAAAGTGCATTGCCATCAATATTTGTTTGCTACTGCTCATGACTTTCACTACTGGAAACTTTTGTGGGAAATAAAACACTCAAAAAAAATTGTGTATTCTGTGTCCAAATGACATGCATTTACTTTATGAAAAATAAGATTTAAAAAAAGAATGCAATTTTTAAATTTTAGTTTTTCCTCTGATTGGAGAGCTTCTTGATACAATGGAAGAGAGCAGTACTTTATTTTCCAGCTACCAAATGATGAAAATTGTGCTACTTCTTCTAAGAAATATTATTAAGTTGTGGGTCCATAGGAATACTCCCAGCCTTCAAGACCCACCCCTGTAGAAGACCATAAGGCATTTACTTTGGCAAGATTCAGAGCGGGCTGTAGCTCAGCGCTGCAATAGCTCTGATATATAAGATGGTGGGATGCAAAATAACTCCAGCCATGCCCAGAACATGGATGTTGTGAATCCACAGGAGGGAAATGCTACAGGTGACATAGAAATATGCCAGGGAACCAGGATGTTAAGACAACTTTCTGAGCCACAAAGTAACATGTTGGCAGCTAAAAAGTGCCTTGGTAGTAGGGACACTGGCTGGATGAACTTTCCTTGGATATAGTTACCTTTTTTCTCATAATTTTTTACATTTCAGTTCCTAATTTGTGTATCTTCAAGTTTAGGATTAGAAATTTGCATGTTTTTGCACATATATATATGCAAATGTGTGCATATATGTATACACAGGTACAGGCCTTGTTGATGCCAGTTTTTAAGCTCTGACAGAGCATGGGATGTTTTGCACAAAAGCCTTGTTTCCTGGTAGGTGCCCATGCCCCTGAGCACATTGATCCTGTAACAAGGTGAGTAATTTCACCCAGGAAAGCAGGGCAGACTGATGAAGCAGGGTTGTCATAAAGCTAAAGATAATGCAGAAGAAATACTATTAACCTAAACGCAACCTTAATGTCCAAGCAATTCTTTGGACCATCTATGAGTCAAGATTTCATTCAGATATGATTATTTCTGAAGCCTCCACTAGACCCGATTGAGCTGAAGTCATAAATTGTTCTGTGTTTCTTCAGCTAAAATTGAACTGCTTTGGTCTACTTTATTTGTGTCATCTTTTGCAATCAAACCACTCTACCTGCAGTCTCCATGCTCTGTGAAACCTTTTTTGTCTGGGCCCCACTAATTCTTTTTCCAGCACCTCTTAATGAATATCTCCTGCCAGGGCACTCTACTGCATGATGTCTGGGAATAATTGGGTACAAAATAATACGAGTTCCAGAGTCTGTGCAAAAGAATAAGACATTTGTTGTATTTAAATTACCAAAGTTATTGACCTAAAAAATAACTGATGAGGTAGGAAGAATAAAAAAAACCTGTTATCCACTTGAAATCTCTCTTTTTTCCCCTCACTGTTTGAGATATACATCTTCCCACACTTCTGAGCTGTTCTTTCATTCAGGACTGACTAAACATAGTATTATTAGCTGCTTTTAGCTCAGAGGATATGTACTTGGCATCCTTTCAGAGGAAGGAAAATAATAAACAACTTGGACTTTCCAATATTATCCAGAGAGCACAGAGCATGGTTTGCAAGTGCTACTGAGATAGAGAGTGTAATTTCCAAATGCTCATTTCGGCTTTGCAATTGAAAGGAGATTTTTTTGTTATGCTATTTACTGACATGGATTTTTTTACCAGAGTTTTTTCAAGACCCTCTTTTGTTTTAATACACTGGTTTTAAAAGACATAAAACTTGCTTCATCTTACTGAAGCTTTTGCTTTGTCAGAGTAATTTAAAATAAACTGCATGTGTATTATAGTGAAGATATTTAAAAAATAATGATGCAATTCTATGCTTACCCATTTTTTACCTTGTTTTCTTTCAAGATTTCTATAGAAAATATCAGTGACCGAGGTTTAATAGAACATTCAATCCCCTCATTGTTATTAAAAACAAAATTATTATGTCTCTTGTATCAGACATGGAGTCTGATACTGAGGCATTTAGCTTTAGATTGAGTTTGCTTTCTGCTACCACACATGCTTGCTAAATAGCAGAATTAGACAATGAGCCTTTATTCTGTGGGATATAGTTACTATAATAAATATTCAAAGTACTGTGGACTTGCACAGGAACTTTCTTTAAAGCTCCAGGTCTAAATAAAACAGAAGCAATGAGGGGATACAAATATTCTTTCTCAGTGTTAATTGAGAGTGATTAATCAGTAGTTAATCAAGATGAAGAGTAATTGCAGTGGCTCAAGTTGGGGACACAAGCCAATTTTATTCTAGAAGATTTTTTTAATTTTTATTTTTATTTTTTTAGGACTTCCTAATGTGAGTAATGTGGCTCTTTGACTATTTTTGGTAGTGCAAGGCAGTGCTTTTAAGGCAATGATACTTCAAGGTAGATTTTATATTACTAATATATGTGAATCACCTTTTTCCCCCACTGAATATATTCCCCTCTGGACTGAAAACCACCAGCAAAAGTATAATTGCCAGAGTTGAAGACTCGTGTTCAATCTACCCACTCCGGCATTAGAGAGGTTAAAGGCATGACAAAATCACATCATGTTCCCATGGAAACTTTTTTTGCATAGATGCTTCCAGGCAAATGACAACATTGGTGAATGTTTAAAGACCAGGATTTCAAATGTGTTTGAAATACTTCCCAAATTCTGTTGTTGTCTCAGGGAGAAAAAGAACAATAAAAAAATATATATTATTATTATTATTAATAATAAAGCACTGAATAATGCACATTGTCTTTACTTCAATTTTTACGTGACTTGATACTGATTTAACTGAATGTCTGGATTAATTTTGGACCAGGCGCTATAATTGCATCTGATCTGGTAAAGCTAGAGGGGTGGTTTTTTGGGAGTAGCTTTGGTTTGTTTTGTTTCACTTTTGGTATTTATGTTAAAGTCACTGAACAGATGCTTTATATCTGGGGACTGAAGTTTGCCATGGGTCATTCTGCTAGCCTTCATCAGCCTGAGACAAAGGAGGAGGGGTGTTATTTCCTCCTAAGGTGCATGTTCCAACATGTGGCATTAGATATCCCCCCCTTGTGTCCATCCTCACCAGTGATCAGGTCCTGTCTGTTATAATTTATACAGTAGTGGTCTCCCTGGGAAAGCTGCAATATGCTTCTAGGTACTGTGGCTGGAGGATGGAGGGAGCAGAACTGTCTCTGGCCCTGAAGCAGCTTCTATTCACCTACAGTTCACCAGATGAAAATCCCTTAAAACCTGCCCATAAAGAGCAGACTCAGGTCTTTGCAGGAGGTATAAGGAGAAGCATTTCTACTCTGTTTTCTTAGAAATCCTACACAATTGGACAAGGGTCCCACACGCTTAGAAGTCAGCAGAAAGAAAATTCCTCCTTCCTCATTCTCTGATGTAGTGCTGCTGCACAGCCTGGGGCGAGGCACACAGTGCAGAGCCCTTCCTGCACCTCCTCATGCTAATGACAGGTAAAAGGGGCATTACATCAGCAGCATTTTTTCTCACCCTGTTCTTTACTGAATTAATGAGATGGATCTTTTGCACTGCTTACTTTTTAGCCCTATTAGAGAAACTTCACTGATGTGTTACGTGTCTTCCTTCAAAACCACAAATTACTTTTCAGTTCATAAATTACTTTTCCTCCAAGAATAAAAAAAACCACTTTTCTTCAATAGTGCTAAATCCTGAAAAAAATTAAACCCTATAGTTTTTCCTCTCCAATATACAGAAAAATAAGCAAATAATAAAAGTAATACTTAAAAAATTAAAATGTTCATTAAAGCAAGGACAGAATGGAAAAGAAGGTGGAGCTAAATTTTAGGGAACAGAGAGTTACGCAACACTGGGGCTCCTCCAGTAAAAACTTTGTCACCTATGGATTTTGAGCTGATGCCAAAATACTCAAAAGGAACCACAAGGTGACAGACAAGGTCTCAAAAATAAACAGTGCTAGTTCTCCCTGAAAATTTGTAGCAGTAATGAAAATTACAGAGGCAATTTTGTACTGTTTTTCCAAGAAATGAAAATACATAGTTGATTATGTCCTTTTTGTTCTCCCAGTGCTGTTCTTCACTGGCCATTCTAAGTGGCAGAGAAATGAACATTACCAGCTGAAATGTTATCTGTGAAACAGAATCTTGACCAAGCATACATACAAATATGACTGAAATCACTGCATTAATGCAGCCCCGGGGCAAAGGTGACAGTCAATAATGAAACAAACATACTAATCAGTAATATTTCTATGCAATAAACAAATACATATAAAACATCATTATTTTTTTCAGCCCCAAAGCCATTCTCTTGCCTTCTAACAATGGTGAAGTCACCTTTCTGGTGTGTCTAACTCAAAGCGAGGTAATTTATGATGAGTACATTAGATATCAAGGATGTTGTTTTCCAACAGAGATCCCACAGTCTGGCAGTGCCTCACAGTATGGCATTTTGGTTTTAAGGCATACTTGTCACCCCTGACTAGGAATAAATCCATTTGAAATCTGTCACTTGCTCTGCTAGAAATGGGTGTTGAGCAAGAGAAACAGAAATTCAGTAACTGACACACGGGAATGAAAGTTTTCTCACTTTGAATTAGAATTATAATGAAGCTAAGAAGATTCAAAGCAAATACTACATCTGTATTTCAGCACTTCCATACAATACTTAATAAACACTGATATATGCTATCTTTTGGAATCATAGTCATCTAGAATTCCTGCCATTGTAGTAATTTTACTTTAGGAAATGCACAGGATTTGCAGTACTGTAAAAAGGGTTGATTTAACATTCTATTTTTACACCAATATTCTGCCTGCATTAAGAAAAATTAGAACAATCTGACTAAAGGAGTGAAGTTAAAGAATTTAGTACCATTGAATAAAAGCTTTCCTTTTTATACAAAGACCACCTCCACTCCCAATCCCCCCCCCAAAATAAGAACTTTCGCACAGTATGACTAATTTATTCCATTAAAATAATCTTCACTCTTTTCTGAGAAAAATGAAACCCAAGTTTCTACTTCTGAAGATTTGTGAGATTTTTTAATCACTTTTCAAATTCTTGCAAACTTCTGCATTAGAACTTGGGCAGGAAGCAATCAAGGAAAGCTGGAATTATGGGAGATGGGCCTCACTCCAGCTGAGTGGACAATTGCATCAGTAAAGCAATCTTTCCTAATTGAAGAAAAAGATGAGAGGTCGGTCAAGCAGCAAGAAAGAGGAAGACATCACAACCCCAAAATGTTAGTTCAAAACCCACTAATACTCTCTAACACTAACACTAATTCTAACACTAATAATCTCTGATTTCACAGAAAGTGAGCAGAGGGGAAAGTCATCCAAGGGGAGCATTCATGGCATCTTGAAAATTATTACAGAAAGCGAATGAAAGTAAAAAGGTGGCTATTATTCCTGCCTATGCTATGAAGCCGTACACCCTCATGCACACAGATTGTTACGCTGTTCCCGGGTGGCTGCTCGAGGCCACTCAGCATTAGTCTGGGAGTGACCCTGGTTTCCTGGGCGCTGCAGCTCGCAGCTTCCCTAGAAGCAGGGAGTCCTCTGGCAGCTTCGTTTAGTGCTGGCTCCTCTGGGGAGAGCGAGCTCCAGGCTGATGTTATGGGCGCAGGCAAGGACAAAGACCAGAGAGAAGGGCTCTGGTGTGATTTCCAGCTCTTTTATTTCCCAGGGAGAGGCAGGAGGGAAGGCAGGAGAGGGTCCGGGAGACATGGTGTGGGGGGGTCCGGGAGCGGCAGCGCAGCGGGGTCTGGGGTCCGGGAGCGGC
>VZRZ01006341.1:488149-517499 GCA_013398175.1 Climacteris rufus | reverse complement strand
CCATCATTAATTCTCACAGCACCCCCCTGCCTTCAGTCCCACCCCCACCCTGGCTCCTTCCCCATTCATCTCCAGGCCAGCCTGGGTTCCTCCCCCTTCGTCCTCTCAACATCACCCCGGGGGTCCGGTGTGTGTGACCCCCCCGGGGACTCCTGAATCATTTCCCCATCATTAATTCTCACAGCACCCCCCACCTTCCATCCCATCGCCACCCTGGATCCTTCCCCCCCATCCCTAACTGCACCCCCAGGCGGGGNGGGGGGAAAACTCGGACAATAAAACGCCGACGGGGATTTCTTGCCTTTTATTTATTTTTTTAATTATTACCTTCTTTTTTTTCCCCTTCACGCATCTCTTCCCCCGTCCACAACCCTGATGTGGCTGCAGGTCCGTGCAGGGTGGAGGCAGCCGTGGTTATCCCCCGCCTCTCCATCCCCATTCCCGCTCCGCCTTTGCAGCCTTCGGCTCCATCCAGCCCTGACTGCAGCAGGAGGGGGATGGGAGCCTGGCGAGCCTGTCAAATTTCCCTTATTTCCCCTCTCAAAAAAAAACCCTTTCCTGCGTTATGGCTGCATCCCGGTGATCCCTAAGGAAAGCTGACAGCTGATGGGGGTGCGGCGCAGGGAGGGGGATGAGCCGTGGTGGGGCTTTGTCCTATTGTGGAGGATGCAGCCCGCGCCGCAGGCAGCCGTGAGGGGAAAAAAAAAAACCAACAAAACCATGGCAGTGCCATTGCCCGGGAGGTTTCCTGCAGGATTTCTCCCGGTTCCTGCATCCTTGGAGGCCGGGAGATGGCACGGCAGGGCGGATGGCAGGTTACAAATAGCAGGGCATTGTTTGGAGAAGGGGGCAAGAAAATCCAATATGGTGGAGAGGTTTTCCTCCTTGTGGAACGGCTTTTCCTGCTTTTGTTCCCTCCTGTGAGCGGGGAGAAGTGGCTGGACAAAGGGATCTCTTTGGGGTTGGCCGGGAGGGATTTCCCCCACTTGCCCTGGGGACGGTGATTAAATTGAAATGCACGAGTTTCCTCCTGTGGTTTCGGCGCTGGGATTGACAGAGCTGCCAGAGGCACCGCGGCTGCTGACACAGAGCCCCACCGAAGGCAGAGCTGCCTTTTCATCCCCCTGCTTTGGGTTTGGTAACAAACCCGGCATGTGGCACAAAGGAAGTGTGCAAAGTGTGGGAGCGTCTTCCCAGCTGCTGCCGTAGGGGAGACCCGGCTTTCCCAGTTGCTTTCATTTCTTTCTCTCAAGGCTCTTCCTTTGAGGTGGAGAAATGGCTTGGGAGGAAAAAGCTTCTTCCCTTTGATAGGGAAAGCTGGAGTCTGTCCTAAAGGCTGCCCCTGGCTCAGCAAAGCAGGGAAAAGGGACTTTTAGGGAGGTGAAATATAATGAGCTTGTAGTGAAGGGGCCTCCAATAGATCCGAGCTCCATTAAAATGTTAATTTATGCTTTAGCGTGAGCGCCCTATCGAGTTGGTGAACACGGGGCTTAATCTCAAACTGACGAATGCCAGGGTAAATTTGACAAAAGGCCTCTTGTGAAATCACTTTTAAGACAAGCTCCTGCTAATGAGCAGCAGTTGAGTTAAAAGGAATAAATTATGGCTGTATTTTAAGGTGTGCTGACCTATTCCAGAAACTGGGAATATACAGGAGCCCACATTTTGCTTCTGGTGTGCTGCTTTCCCTCTGAAATACCAATTAGGGTGGACTTTGTCTTGTCTTGAGCAGCTCATGTGGAAAAGAATGGAAACCAGAGGTCCTGGTGGTGCCATCCTAAAATTCCTGGTGTTGGCTCATCCATTGGGGCTGGTGAGAGGTGTTGGAGCAGGGCTGGACCAGGCTGGGCTGAAGGAGTCCTCTGCAGTCAGATGAAGCTTGGAGGTTGCTCCAGCTTTGGTACCAGTGCTGGAAGAGTCAAACTTCCCGAGGAAAAGGAACTGGAAACACATCCAGCTGTTCCTTTCCTTTTCCAAAGAGCCTTGAGCTGTTCTGGTGATGTTTGCAGCCCCCCTTTCCTTAAAGCTGCCCCTGGCACGAGTGCACTTTGCTGCTGGAGCTCTGAGGTTGTGTCTCTGCTGCTGACCCTGAAGGGTCTTTCTTTCCAAGGGGAAAGTTCAGCTGTTGGAAAAGAGGAAAAAAGGGTTGTTGGAGGCTTTGTAAGAGAGCACAAATGCATCCATTGTAGTGATTGCTCTGGTTGGGTCTGTGGGGCCAGCCCTATGTGAGTGCACGTGTAAATTCCACTGGGATGGATCTGGAAGTGCAACATGAATATTTCAGGTGTTAATCTCTTCCTCGACCAGTCATGAAGGACTAAGGCAGCTTTAGGACTGGGATTACTGGCACTCAGACTATTTCAGCCTTTCCCTTCTGTGTGCTAGTCAGAGACCCCACTGCAGTGCCAGCTCACAGAGATGTGTCTTAGCAATATGGGGGAAAAATAATCCCGAATTAGTGCTGATCCAACACTCAAACTTGCACGAGGTGTAATTAACTCCCCAGCTCTGCTGATCCCTCCTGCATGGAGCAGTGTGAAGTGCCAGGCCCTGCCTGCTGGGGCAGGGCTTTGCAAGGCCCTGGTGGCTCTGGCTGCACGAGAGCTGCTAGAACTTCCAGCTGCCTCATTCCTGGTGGGATTTGCTTCTCCAAATTGTTGGAACCTTAATAGATTTAAGGTTGGATTTAAAGTCCTTGGCTTAGGCTTGGTATGTGTGTCGTGTGTTGCAGATTAGGGATGATCTTCCTGCAGGCCTGCTGCACAAAGTCGTTTTTAGTCTGGTGCAGTGATCACAGGCTGGAGAACTCCTCATGTTTGTATTTTCACATCTCTCTTTTCAGGCACCTTAATTTCCACCTCCCTGGCCTGGAAGTGGCTGGGCACTTCCTCACTGGGTTATTTGGGAGCAGGATGTTCTGCCCAGTGACAGGCTTTGTGATTTGCCCTCTGTGCTTCTACAGAGTTACTTTCCATTAATTTGGGGGGTAATTAAACCCTCCAGATCAGCCCTAGCAGGTGAATGCTCTGTTCCTGCTGAGGTTTCACTCCTTGCAGGCTGAACTAAGCTTCTTACCTGCCAGCTGCCTCCTGTGTTAAAGCTATTTCAATCCATCACAAAGATACAGATTCACTTTCTGTGGGAGCAGAGGAGCCAAACCCAGTGGTTCAGGATATTTTTTTAGTTGGATAGGCCAGGCCTCGTTGCTGAAAGAGCCTCAGAGTGGCTGTGAGGACCGAGTGGGCTGTCACTGTCCCTTGCACCATCCCCTGGTGGCTCAGGGGACGTTCCTTTTGCACTTTGTGGGATGAGCAGAGCTTTGGGTCACCCTGGAGTGTAGCACAGGGCATGAGAGGTGGAACTGCCTGTGCCACCTGGTCCAGGTGAACCTGCCTGGATGGGGGGAGCTGCAGAGCTCCCTTCCAATCCCACTGGCCACAGCAGGGCCCTGCCTTTCCAAGAAAGAGCCTGGCAGTGCCAGAGCCCGTGGCTGAAGGGATTTGCTCAGTGCTCAGGGCACGATCCTGCCCTCGGCGCTGGCTCCAGTTCCCTGGGTCCGTCTGAGCCTTCCTGAACTGCCCTACTTGGAGAAAGGCCATGGAAACCTCCTTGCTTCCCTCCCCTCCTCAAGGCTGCTGCGTGCTCAAGCTCTATTCATGAGCAGCTCCTGCAAGCCAGGCAGGAGCTGATGGTCTGAAGCAAGCACAGAAATGCTCCAAGTTACTCCTTGTTTTATTTTCACGGATTTGGTGTTGGATGTGCTTCTCCGCGTTGCCAGCGCTGGTTTCTCCCTGGTTCTCCGGCCATTTCCAGCACTGAGCAGGGCTGCAGACAGCGTGGATCACGCTCAGACTTTGCTCTGCCGTTCACTGAGCAGCACAATGAGCTCCTGGGAGCTGCTGTAACCTGAACTGCCCGAGGCCACGGGCTGTAGTAGCAGCGTGACTGCAATTTGCATGGAGACTGTTCCATCCCGCTTGGATACCCAGAGCTCTCCCTGCTGTGTCCTGGTGCCGCTGGCAGCAGCTGCCCTGTGTTCCTGTTTGCTGCTGGTGACATTTATCACACAGCCCAAAATGCACAGATTGCATCTCTTGACGCTTCCCCTTTTTTATGTGCAGTCCAAACTCTTCCCAGCCCTCCCCTTATCAGTGCAGCCTGTTTGTTTTGCTCACTCCCTGACCCACATGACAGCAGCACACGTGGAGCTGTTCCTGGGCACGGCCCAGAGCAGGGGGAGAGCCAGCAGAGCCATCCAAAGGAATTGCTGAGCTGGGAGGATCAATCCATTGTGCTTTATGGCCGTGCTGTGGGCTCCTGGCTGCACAGCATTTCAGCACTCAGGGGTGGAAGGGACGTGTTCAATGAGCCTTGGATGAAATAGTGGAGTCATAGCTCCACCTCAGCCCCCACAGTGGTGTTTAATGGCATGGAATAAGATTGAAGAGGTGCTTAAGGTGTCTGATGTCTTCTGCTGGTACCCAAATTCCCTGCAAGGGATGCTGGTCAGTTGGTGTCTTGGGGCAGGGCAGCACACTCACTCTTCTGGGAAGGCAGAGCAAGAAATGCTTTGAAGTGAAATGGGCAAAGGGAATCAGCTGGCACCCAAAGCAGTGGATGTAACTTCTGCAGCTTTTCCTGCAGCTCCAGCCCTCTGTTTTCTGCTTGTCTTGCTGTGAAATCCTGGTTGGCCTCCTCGTGGCTCCGCTCCAGCACGGACACTTGCAGTCCTGTGCCACCATCTGGCAGAGCTGCTGAGCCAGGGTTTTGGGAGGTGTTCCAGGGGGGATAAAAGTGCAGGACAGAGCAAAGAGTCTGACCACAGAGCTCTGTGAATTTAACTGGTTGGTGCTGGTGGGACAGTCCCACGTTGGGTGTTAATCATTAACGTTGTAGTGACACCCTGCAGCCACTTTCACTCCTGTGGTTACTCAGCATTGCAGGCCTTGAGCTGTGACTTAGCACAGGGTTTGGTGCAGCCATGTCTGCTCCAGCCTGCGTGGAAACAAAGCAGGGACCTTGTGGGATCCTTGGAAGGTGCTGAAAGGAGCAGCTGATGGATCCTGGAGAGCTTTTGTGGGAAGTGCTGTGGCTCAGGATCCACGTGGTGATCATGAAGCCTTGTGGGCACCGTGTTGGAAACCTCCCAGGATTCCATGCAGAGCATCCTGCTGGGCACCAGGCAGCTGCAGCTCTGCTCCTCAGGTCCTTGGCACCCTGGTGGGTGACAGACTGGCCAGCCATCCCAAAGGAAGGTTTTTCCAGGGCCACCTGGAAGCAGCAGCACAGCAAATCCTCAGGGCAGCCATCCCTGCCGAGCATCCCTGCACCTACAGACGCGAGACCTTCAGAACAAACAACCCCCTGAAAGCTGCCTCAGGAAGTTGGAGGTGATTGTACAGCTTCCTGTACACTGAGGGTTGGCTGCAGTCAGGATTTACACAGTGTGTGAACAATACACAGTGGGAAACCGCTGGAGTTGGAAATAAACCTCCTGCACACCACGGCAGGGGGAAGTGACACAGGAGGAGAATCCTCCTGGAGTGAACAGGGAGGGTCTTATGGACACACAGATCTCTGGTGTGAATCTCCTCCCTCCTGGCTTGGAGATTTGCATCTCCCAGCAGCTGCAGGAGAGGTAACCACAGAACCATGGAATGTTGGGCTTGGAAGGACCTTAAAGACCATTTTGCCGTGGGCAGGGACACCTTCCATTAGACCAGGTTGCTCCAAGCCCCCCTGAATAAACCCCACCCACAATTGAGCTGTGGGCAGTGAGACTGATGCTGACTGAGAGCTCAGTATCAGCAACAATTCTGCTGCTGGGGAGGGCTGAGATCAGTCAAACCTCCCAGATAAGGCGTCCTTAGCACACAAACATTCAAGTTCTTGTTGAGCTCTCTGGCTCCTGAATGCCAGAGCTGCTGCAAAGTTGTGTTTTCCTGGGGATTTAGTTGTGCAAGGCCTGAGCTGGTTGTGCAGGCTGCAGCCTGTGTGTCCTCTGTGGTGAGTCTGAGCCTCTTGGTGCTGCATTCAGACTGAGCTGATGAAGCAGCCAAATGCCTTCATTTATTCTTTATGCCACCTCTAAGAGAAGCTGTTGATTCTCTTGAGTGTTCCAGCCTGGCAGATACTAATAATTCGAGATTAATTGAAGTCCAGGTAAGATTCATGCTCCTGCTGTCTCTGTGTGGACATCCTTGAATTGACAGGAAGACAGATTTTTCTCATGTGGCTCACAAGCATGAAATTCCCAAAAAATTCCTCTGGGAAAGCTCTGATTGTGTAGTTCTAACCCCTTGGTTGGCTTGCCCAGAGCAGACAGCACATTTATTAATTAAATAGAGGGTTAATCTGCCTCCAAGAGGTGCCTGAATTCTGGAGTGAGGCAACTGCTGTGCTTGTTTTCAGGGAGCTGTGCAGCTACCTGCAAACTGAGCTGTCTGAACGTGCTCTTCCTCAGGAAAAATGGGAAAAGAGGAGGCTCCAGTGCAGCTGACATGTCCCTTGCACCCTTTTGTTTCTGCAGGAATGCATCCTGTCGGGGATCATGTCAGTGAATGGCAAGAAAGTCCTTCACATGGATCGTAACTCTTACTATGGAGGGGAAAGTGCATCCATTACACCCCTGGAAGATGTAAGTGTGGAGACACCCAGCCTTTGTGTCCTTCCCAGGCACATCATTTATTCCCAGCTTTTATTCCAAGCTGTCCTTGGGGTGGGTTCACATTAATTACTCCTGAGGGTTTCCTTGGAGTGAGGAGGTTTTATGGCACTGCCTCACCAGGGTGGGTTTGTAGTTGGTAGAGAACATTTGTTTGTTGTAATTCCCAGCTGGGATCTGAGCACAGAGCATTCCAGAGCTGAAACTCTTCAGCTAAATTGTAAATGCCATGTTAAACAGTTCATCGGGTTGACAAATTCCCAAAACTTCAAGCCTGGATGAGCAGGATAACACTGCCTGGTTCTTGCTGTAACAGTTCCCTGGATTTTGTGTTTGTGTGTTGCATCAAAACTCAAATTGGAATTAAAACTGCAGCCAAAAGCTGGCACTGAAGAGCTTGTGTTCAGCCTGGAGCTGTGGGGGTGGAAAGTGTGTACATGTGTGGGAGAAATGACACCCAGACAGATTTCCTGGCCTATAATAAGTTCTGTATTCTCTCTTTGCAAAGCTCTACAAAAGGTTTAATCTCCCAGGAACTCCCCCAGAATCGATGGGGAGGGGAAGAGACTGGAACGTGGACCTCATTCCCAAATTCCTCATGGCTAATGGTGAGTGATCCTGAGCTCCAAATATTCCTTGGGAGCCTGGGGCAGAGCCGGAATGTCACAGGCACTGTCACTGCGTACAAATCCTTATCCTCTCTGTGTGTTGCTGCCACTGATGTAGGCCAAACCCCTCCCTTTGCCAAAATCCAAGCTCTTGCTGCTGGAATCTCCTCCCTGGAGCATGAGGGGATGGATTTGCAGTGCCAGCCTGGCTCAGGCTTTCTGCAGTAATCATAAAGCCCAGCCAAAGCTTGGTTGCTTTAGTCCCAGCTTAGCTTCAGCTTGCTGTGGGAATTGCCCATGGAGCTGCCATGGAAAGGGTTTGTTGTGTGGGAAAAGCTGCCCTGGGAGCTGCTCTGGCCTGTGGTGCTGACTGTGGCCAACCCCCTTGCAGGTCAGTTGGTAAAGATGCTGCTCTACACAGAAGTCACTCGCTACTTGGACTTCAAGGTGATCGAGGGGAGCTTTGTCTACAAAGGAGGAAAGATCTACAAAGTTCCTTCCACTGAGGCAGAAGCTTTGGCATCCAGTGAGTAGCTGCACCTTGGTTCTTCCCTCTGAGTCCCCAGACAGAGGACAGGGGTTTCCACATCTTGGGCTGTTCATATGTATTAAGGAGCATCCTCAGGGTTCTCCTGCACCTCTTTGGCTTCAAACACCACTGGAGTTGTTGTTTCCTTGGAGCTTCCAGGCTGCCTGTTCTGTGGCCCATCTGGTGGGAATCCGGCAGTATTTTCCTTCCTCAAGAGGTGACATTTGGGGCTTGTGCCAGAAATATTTAATGTTGGGGCCTTGCTGGAATCCTGTATGTGAAAAACGTCGCAGGGAAGTTGGAATGACTTCATTCCAACATTGTGGCACCTCAAACCTGAATTGTTGTCTGCTTAAATTTCCCCTCTTCAAATAAAACTAATAATAATGGGGTGAAATCCATTGGGATCTAGCAGAGGGCATTCCATTAGCTCCAGAGGTGGGATGTGTTCAGTAACACCCGTGAAAAGTCTTGTCATAAAGAGACTCCTGCAATTAAGGCTCCAGCCTTAATTGAGCCTTCCTCATGGCAGATATTCCTTAATTGATTGAGCCTTCCTGATGGCAGATATTCCTTAATTGTTGGAGCCTTTTTCATGGCAGGTATTCCTTAATTGTTGGAGCCTTCCAAAAGGCAGATATTCCTGTTTGCTGGAGGAATCCCTCCCTCCTTCAGTTTGGTTGCTGTCTCCTGTGTGGTCTCCAAGAGACTCATCCTGGCAGGAGCAGGAGCTGCCTCTGCCCCTCACATTTCAGCAAGTCCAGTCTTGCTTCTCCAGTTGGTGGAAAGTGAAAGTGCATCAGTGGTGCCCTGTCCAGGCTCCTCTTTGGGGTTTGAAGTGACAGGACAAAGGGGAATGTTAGATGGGATATTGGGAAGGAATTCCTGGCTGGGAGGGTGGAGAGGGTCTGGGATGGAATTCCCAGAGAAGCTGTGGCTGCCCCTGGATCCCTGGCAGTGCCCAAGGCCAGACTGGATGGGGTTTGGAACAACAGGGGACAGTGGAAGGTGTCCCTGCCCATGGGGTTGGAATTAATGACCTTGAGGGTCCCTTCCCACCCGAACCACTCCACGTTGAAACACTGAGCAGCTCTTCCCCACTTGGTGTGACCATGAGAAGGCAGCGAGGACCTGCTGAGCTCTGCCCACCCTTGGTTTTAGGTTTGAGGGGTTTGTTAGAGAAGCACCAGTTGGGACAGAATTCCCAGAGACTCTTCCCCACTTGGTGTGACAACAAAAACGCAGTGAGGACCTGCTGAGCTCTGCCCAACTTTGCTTTCAGGTTTGATGGGTCTGTTTGAGAAGCGCCGCTTCCGGAAGTTCCTGGTGTACGTGGCCAACTTTGACGAGAACGACGCGCGCACCTTCGAGGGCGTGGACCCCAAGAAAACAACCATGAGGGATGTGTACAAGAAGTTTGACCTGGGACAAGATGTCATTGACTTCACAGGCCATGCCCTCGCTCTCTACAGGACTGATGAGTAAGTGGGGCTCCCCAAAGCCCCCGTGGCCTTCAGGGCTTGTTTAAACTTGGAGCGTTCCCGAGTCAAATTTGGGATGTAAAAGGGAAACACTGCCCAGGAGCAGCTGGAGGGTGGGCAAGGAAACTTGACAGGAAGGAAACATTTTGCTCTCTGAGTGTATTCTGCTGGAAGGCTTGGTTTGGGAAACATCCCAAGTGGTGTCCCTGTCCTTCCTTCCCAGCTATCTAGATCAACCCTGCCAAGAAACAATCAACAGGATTAAGCTGTACAGCGAGTCCCTGGCTCGATATGGGAAAAGCCCCTACCTGTACCCCCTCTATGGCCTTGGAGAGCTGCCCCAGGGATTTGCAAGGTGAGGATTTGGCTTTGGACTCTGTGTTTTGTCAGCTGTGGCACCTGGGGGGGGGGGGGTGGTCAGTGCCTGAGCTTCCTGAATGTGATGCTGTGTGCTTGTTAATGCTCCTCTCACTTCTTAATTAAGAAGTGATTCCTCCATGGGGCATTCCTTCTTTCTGGGCTTGTTCACTTCTGGATTTGCAGAGTATTTAGAGGAGGTTTCAGTCTTAGGTGGGGTTTATTTGGGTGGGACAGACCCCCAGGGGCTGGAAGTGCTGCTGACATGCAGCCTGGATGCCGTGGGAGGTGCTGAAGGGCTTTTCCTGTTGCAGGCTCAGTGCAATCTATGGAGGCACCTACATGCTGAACAAGCCCATCGAGGAGATCGTCATAGAAAATGGCAAAGTGGTCGGGGTCAAGTCTGAGGGGGAGGTACAGTCCCTTCCATCCTTCCCTTCCTGCCCTCACAGCTCAGATTTACTGCATTTCATCAGAACAAAGACACTGAAAAGCCTTTGCTAAGCTGGGCTGGGGAGGTTTGGTGCTGAAGACACAATATCCTGGTGGCTGGAGAACTCCAGCATCCCTGGTCCAGGAGGTGGGATGAAGCCCCCATGAATAAATGAATATATCAGGCTGAACTGGAAGGGAGCAGCTCCTTGTGTCCAGCCTGGAACCAGCTCTGCCCTTGGCATTTTTAGCTGCTCTGACAGCTGGCACGTGGCCTTCCTGCAGCTTCTCCTCCTGGCTGGTAAAACTGGGAATGCTGCAGGCTGCTTGGAAGCTCTGCACGTGCTCCTGACTGCAGCAGGCACTCGTGGGACAGCTCAGCACTTGCTGGTGGGATAATGTGTCCCTTGGGGTGGGAATGCTGTGGCCTGGCCAGGAGCAGAGGTGCCAATCCCTGCTGCAGCCTGGAGGCTTCACATAATCAAATTATTAGTGAAAAGAATTATTTTTAACATGAACTGGGTGATTTTTCACGTGTGTTGTGCTCAGGTTGCTCGCTGCAAACAGCTCATCTGTGACCCCAGCTACGTGTCAGACCGTGTGAGCAAGGTGGGCCAGGTGATCCGGGTCATCTGCATCCTGAGCCACCCCATCAAGAACACAAACGATGCCAACTCGTGCCAGATCATCATCCCACAGAACCAGGTCAACCGGAAATCAGGTGGGGGCAGAGCAGCTGCTGCCACGTGGGCTGGGCCCAGGGCTTGTGCCATGGCTGAGTTGGGGAGCAGGGGGCACTCCCTGGCCCCAGCAAGGCTGAGCTTCGGTTCAGGGCAGCCTTGGGGGAGGTGGGAGGAGCCCGTGCTGGGAAATCCCTGTGAGGAACCTGCAGCAGGAAGGGCCCCAGCCTGGGGAAGTGGCTGGGGAGTGTGGGGTGCTGGGGCATGGGCTGAGGGGGGGCACTGCCTGCCTGGAACAGAGGGCTGGGAATCCCCCTGGGTTTCAGGAGCCATCAGAGGCACGGGAAGCTGGATTTTGGAGATTTCACACATCCGGGCTGCTCAGCCAGGAGAGGAGAGCGCTGAGGGCTGCAGGGCAGGGATGGGAGCCGTTCCAAGGCTGGGAGCCGTTCCAGGGTGTTCCAGGGCAACGGGCTGAGGTGCAGGCTGGTGGTTTGGGGCTGAGGCTGCAGCTGTGCCCTGTCCCCCAGACATCTACGTGTGCATGATCTCCTCTGCCCACAACGTGGCGGCGCAGGGCAAGTACATCGCCATCGCCAGCACCACCGTGGAGACCGCCGAGCCAGAGAAGGAGATCAAGCCAGCCTTGGACCTGCTGGAGCCCATTGAGCAGAAGTGAGTGCTCAGTGCCCCCTCAGCCCCGTTCTGCTGGGAGCACTGGGCCTGCAGAGCTGCAGCCACGAGCTGTCCACGCTGAGTTTCCCGTGCACCTCGAGTGCTGCAGACCCGGCCCTTCCCGCGCTGAAACGCCCCTGAAGCCTTTTCTCCCTTTCCCCCAGGTTTGTCAGCATCAGTGACCTGTTTGCACCCACCGACCTGGGAACTGAGAGCCAGGTGAGTGAGGGCTGGGCTGGGCTGGGCTGGCAGGGGAGAGCTCCAGCTGGGGGCTCAAACGCTGCTTCTCCCCCCAGATCTTCATCTCGCGCACCTACGACGCCACCACCCACTTTGAGACGACGTGTGACGACATCAAAGACATTTACAAGAGGATGATGGGCTCAGAGTTCGACTTCGAGGAGATGAAACGCAAGAAAAACGACATCTACGGGGAGGAGGAGCAGCAGTAATGAGAGGCTCTAATTAGGAGGAATGGAAATGGGCTCATATGAATATATAAGGAACTTAATGAACACTGTACGAAATTCAATATTGTAAGGCCTGCTTTTGTAATCCCATCTCTGAGAGATTGAAGAGTACTGCACTGGTAATGTTCCCTTTTTGGATATCATGTGTTAATTATTTCATTCTAGTAGGGCTGCTGTCCAGAATCTGGCAAATTCCTCACTGATTTCCTGACTAACCTCCTAAGGCAGACTGAACTTTTCTTTTTTTGCAGACGTAGCCGTGGTTGCAGATTTGAAATAACTCATTGACAGCCGTGTCTTACCTTGTCTTTTTAATCATTTGTAAAAACATCCTTCACAACCCTGTGCTTCTGGTGAGCTCGTAGATGTGACTCAAACCTGATGTCACTCAAACCTGATCTGGAGGAGAATAGAAACTGAGCACTCCATTATTGTGGACAGCATCCCTAAAAGTCTCTCCCATCAATCTTAACTCTGTGGCAAAGTTGTATCATGGACAAAGCCCACACCTATTGTAGCAGCAAATGTTGGCTTCGTTCTGGGCACAGAACTTAACCTCCACTTAAGCTTCTAAACCTGTTTACATCGGTTGGGACACAGCTGTGCCTGAGGCTCCTTTGTGTTTTAATCTTAATAAAATTGAGAGAACAAATGACAGAGCAGGCAAGATGTGCAAGTATTTTGTGTCCCCCCCCCCGGTGGCTTCTCGGATGGACCAAACGGCGCTGCGGTATCGGCATGACAGAGCCTGTGCTTCTCGTGTCTCCTCAAGGCTCCAAATGATTTCTGTACTGCCAAGTAAAGCCAAATTCTGGAAACCAGTCCTGGCCTCTGGTCTCGTTCACTTCTCTGAGCAGCAGCTCCCCAGGGAGCTCTGCCTGCCAGGGCTGAGAGGGGAGCAGGGCTGGGCCTTTCCTGCTGGAAACCATTCCTGGGGCTGTGGTTGGGCTTCCCAGGCTGCTCTGGGCAGGGCAGCTGTGCCAGCTGTGCCTCAGGCTTTTGGCACAATCCGTGTTCCCTGCAGCCACAGCTGGAAATGGCAGCAGCCATCAAAAATTCCTGCTTGGGGCTCCTTCTCCATCTGGAACACGGGATGCTCCTCTAGCGTGAGCCTTCCTGAGCCCCTGGCTGGGGTCTGGCAGCCTGGAGCAATCCAGCTGCTGGGCACAGCTGGACAGGGAGCAGCAAGGCCAAAGTACCAGGAAAGCTGAGGAAAGGCCTTGGAGCAGCTCCCCAGGAAGGGTGAGGGGTGGGGGCTCAGCCTCCCCCTCAGCTGGCACCATTCCCAACAGGAACTGGGCTTTGATCCTGTCCCAGCAACAGGGCTGAGCTAAACCCGCCCAGGGCTGAGCTAAACCTGCCCAAGGCTGAGCTAAACCTGCCCAAGGCTGAGCTAAACCTGCCCAGAGCTGAGCTAAACTGACCCAGGGCTGAGCTGAACCTGCCCAAGGCTGAGCTGAACCTGCCCAGGGCTGAGCTAAACCTGCCCAAGGCTGAGCTAAACCTGCCCAGGGCTGAGCTGAACCTGCCCAGGGCTGAGCTGAACCTGCCCAGGGCTGAGCTGAACCTGCCCAGGGCTGAGTTAAACCTGCCCAGGGCTGAGCTGAACCTGCCCAAGGCTGAGCTGAACCTGCCCAGGGCTGAGCTGAACCTGCCCAGGGCTGAGACAAACCTGCCCAGGGCTTCTCCTTTCCTTCCTCCCAGCCACAGCTTTGGCACTTCCTCCCCTGAGGTGCCAGTCCAGAACACCTTTCCCAGTCCCAGAACACTTTTCCCAGTCCAGGACACCTTTCACAGTCCAGAACACCTTTCCCAGTCCCAGAACACCTTTCCCAGTCCAGAAAACCCTTCCCAGTTCAGAACACCCTTCCCAGTTCAGAACACCTTTCCCAATGCCAGAACACCTTTCCCAGTCCCAGAACACCTTTCCCAGTCCCAGAACACCTTTCCCAGTCCAGAACACCTTTCCCAGTCCCAGACCACCTTTCCCCAGTTTAGAACACCTTTCCCAGTCCAGAACACCTTTCCCAGTCCCAGAACACCTTTCCCAGTCCCAGAACACCTTTCCCAGTCCAGAACACCTTTCCCAGTCCAGAAAACCCTTCCCAGTTCAGAACACCCTTCCCAGTTCAGAACACCTTTCCCAATGCCAGAACACCTTTCCCAGTCCCAGAACACCTTTCCCAGTCCAGAACACCTTCCCCAGTCCCAGAACACCTTTCCCATTCCAGAACACCTTCCCCAGTCCCAGAACACCTTTCCCAGTTTAGAACACCTTTCCCAGTCCCAGAACACCTTTCCCCAGTTTAGAACACCTTTCCCAGTCCCAGAACACCTTTCCCCAGTTTAGAACACCTTTCCCAGTCCCAGAACACCTTTCCCAGTCCCAGAACAGGTGGGAAATGAAACCCTTCCCTTCCCTTACCCTGTGATCCCACCATGGTTTCGCTCACTCTCCTTCCTGTGTGGGCTTCAAAATTGAGGGCAATGCAGCACAAAGCTGATTCCCAACGTTTGTCCAAGCTGGAAAAACCCCTGTCCTCCCTTTCCCGTGTTGGATGCCGAGGAGGATCCCCTCTCCACAAACAAAAGTTCATTTTTTGGAGGTTTTATTAACCAAACTTTTTACAAAGTCCTCGCGGAGTTTGCTTTAAAAACTGAACAGAGGAGCCGGGTGGGGAATGGGGCTTGGCCACGGCCTCTCCATCCCAGCCCCCATAAATAAAAGCTCATTTTGTCCCTTCCTCCTTATTTCCATCAATTCCCTGCTCAATCCCAGCAGAAAAATGGTACCAAGAGGCAACAGGGCTGAGCTGAAATGTAGTGTAGGCCTGGGCAGGGCCTGAAGAGCAAGAACCGCGTGGAAAACCCATTTATTGTTCCCATCTTTCAAGTGTAAACTTTTGGGAATTTCATCTTTGCCTATTTCACCCCGTGGAAATCCCACAGGAATTGCTGTGTACCGTGAAAACTTCTGTCCTATGCGTGAGTGGATGGCAGGGAATGCACCCCCAGGGGATCTGCACTTCCCACCTTTCAATCAGATGGATGTGCAGGGCTGGAACCGACCTTCCCCTGCCACAGCAGCATCTGGAATGCCCTGGGATGCTGGGAATGTCCCCCCGAGGATCAGGGATGGCCCCAAGGTGCCCCAGGGGTGGGGAGGAGCTCTGCTGGGTCACCTGCAACGAACACAGAGAGGGCACAGTCAGGGCCCTGCTGCCCCTGGGCCTGCAGGGAACTTCCCCATTCCCAGCACTGTTTATTTCCCACTTCCCAGGGGTGTTCCCCACTTCCCAGGACTGTTCCCCACTTTCCAGCACTGTTTCCCATTTTTCAGGAGTGTTTCCCACTTTCCAGGAGTGTTCCCCACTTTCCAGGACTGTTTCAGATTTTTCAGGAGTGTTTCCCACTTCCCAGGACTGTTCCCCACTTCCCAGGACTGTTTCCCATTTTCCAGGAGTGTTCCCCATTTTCCAGGAGTGTTCCCCACTTTCCAGGAGTGTTTATTTCCCACTTCCCAGGAGTGTTTATTTCCCAGGAGTGTTTCCCATTTTCCAGGAGTGTTTATTTCCCACTTCCCAGGAGTGTTCCCCACTTCCCAGGAGTGTTTATTTCCCATTTTCCAGCAGTGTTTCCCATTTTTCAGGACTGTTTCCCAATTCCCAGGAGTGTTTTCCCATTTTCCAGCAGTGTTTCCCATTTTCCAGGAGTGTTTTCCCATTTTCCAGGAGTGTTTGTTTCCCATTTCCCAGCAGTGTTTGTTTCCCATCTTCCAGCAGTTTGTTTCCCATTTTCCAGCAGTGCTTTGCTTTTCCCATTTTCCAGCAGTGTTTGTGTCCCATTTTCAGGGGTGTTTCAACTTTCTGGGAGTGTTTGTCTCCCACCTTCCAGGAATGTTTCCCATTTTTCAGGAGTGTCTTTCCCATTTTCCAGCACTGTTTGTTTCCCATTTTCCAGCACTGTTTGTTTCCCATTTTCCAGCACTGTTTGTTTCCCATTTTCCAGCACTGTTTGTTTCCCATTTTCCAGCAGTGTTTTCCCCGTTTTCCAGGAGTGTTTGTTTCCCACTTTCCAGGGCTGTTTCCCATTTTTCCTGCGGTCCCCAGCTCCAGGATTCAGCCCTGAGTAGCTGGCACATCCTGCCTCCAGCACCTGGGCACAGTCCCTGCTCTGCTTCTCCTGCTGCCCATCCCCCAGACAGCCCTGAGCTCATCCCAGCTTTTTGGGGTCCATCCCAAGCTTTCCCCCCTCACCAGTAGCTTCTTCTGAACGGAGCAGCCAATTCCTGCATCGTCCCAAGGAAGGTGCTGACATCAGCCACCAGAATTCCTTTGCTTTCAAGGATCTCCCTGTTGCTGCTGCTGGGATTTTCTGCAAAGGAAGGAGCAACAAATGAGGTGTTTTTTCCCAAACCTGTGGGAAATATCCCTAAATCCCACTGTGGTTACTCTTGCTTTGCCAAGAGCCTCATCCCAACAAGGCCAGAACTGGAGCCACCTCCAGGCTCCAAAAAACGCTGGAATTCAGCAAAACTCCACGGACACACTGCCCACACCTTGAATAAGTGATTCCTGCAGGGACAGGAGGCAAAAAATGGAGTTTTGATCCCTCCTGCATCCCTTCCCAGGGGAATTTCAGCCCTGGGGGGTGGGGGGATCCTTTACCTGTGAGATAAACGGCGAACCTGGCTCCGATGTGCTGCACCTGCAGGGTCAGCAGGCACTGGATGTGCTGGGATTCAGGAGCTGCTGTGCAGTCACAGCTGTGGAAGGGCAGCACCTCCACCAGCCCTGCTCCCTGGCACCACTTCAGCAGCAGCTGCTTCTTCTGGGTGTTGGCATCGCCCCTGCTGAGAGAAGAGCAAGGGGAAGGGGTTCAGGGGTTTCATCCCTCTCTATCCCTGCCCAGGGAGGGTGGGGTTTGCCTTTCCAGGTGGTTTTTTCCAGCCTCATGGGTGATTTTGGGTCATCACAAATGTTAAAATGCCCTCCAGGCAGATCCAACTGGGTGTGCTGCTTTGGGCTGGGATAGCCCAAACCTCCCAGGGAGCTGTGGCTGCCCAGCCTGCACAATGTTCCCTGCTAAATGGGAAATGACAAAAATGAACAGGCCAGGGCTGTGCTGTCATCCCTCCTGCCCCAGCCCTGCCTCCTGCTCAGGATTTTTTTCTGGTTGTTAGGAGTGGGTGTTTGAGAGCACTGAAGGAATCACCAGCAAAGATGGGAGCAAAAATACAGATTTAATATGAAGTGAGAGCACAACAAAGATCGTTGGGGATTCACTCTGCTCCTGACAGGGCAGCTCAGGAGAAACAGGGAGGAACAAGGAACAACAAAACTGAACAAAACACTGGTGCAGCTTTGGGAACCCCCTCCCGTGCTCCTTGGGTACCTCCAGCTCGGAGCTGCCCACACAATTGCTGCAGCTTTGGGCTTCTAAAAAATGCCAACTTTTCTCCATGGCCACCTGGAGGGGAAAAACCCAAATTTGATCAGCCTGGTCCCTGTCCTTGAGGCCCCTGGGTTCTGTCTGGGATGTTTTTGTTGTTGCTGAGCAGGGTTGGGTTTGGCAGAGCCTCTGGTGCTCCTCACCTACCCCCACCAGGGCCTGGGGGGCACAAGGCCAGGAGAGGAGATTCCCACTGTCCCAAGGGACATTCCAGGCCCTGTGGCATCGTGCTCAGGATAAAAAGCTGGGAGGAGAAGGAAGAGGGGAGGTTGGAAGGGATGGTGTTTGTGTTCCCAAGGCACCACTGCCATGGTGGAGCTCTCCCGGGGATGGCTGAACCCCTGCCTGTCAGGGGAAGTGGGGAATGAATTCCTTGGGTTTGCTGCATTCCCAGCTTTTGCTTTCCCTATTAAACTTCATCCTAACCCAGGAGTTTTCCCACTTTACCCTTCCCATCCCAGGGAGAGCCCACAGTGAGCAGATCCATCTTCAACAATCCATGGTGGGAATTGGAGGGGCAATTCCTTCTCTACATCAGCAGCCCAGGGCTCCTCATCCCTCCCCAAATCCCACAGGGACAGGACAGAAACAGCAGAGGGGGCAGAGCCCCAGGAAGGTGCCCCGAGCTCCTGGGGGTGTGTCAGGAATTGGGATGAGCTGGTGGGAAGGGAGGGAAGTTTGGAGTTTTGGGAAAGTGCAGCTCCTCAAAGGAAATCTCTGCCTGTCCTCAAGCCCTTCCAGGCTGTAACACTCCCTGGGGGCCAAGGAGAGAGGGAAGTGCCTTATGGAAGCACAGCAGGGAGCAAGGAGAGCTGCCAGAGCTCTGCCTCATCCAGGATCACATCCAAGCCAACATTTCAGGCCATCTGATCCTCTCCAGGTGCCCTGTCCTGCTGCTCCCTCTCAAAAATCCCCAATTTCCCAGGCAGGGCCGTTACCTGAGGTGTCCTCTGAACTTCTTGCTCTCCCTGTAGTGCAGGAGCCACTTCCACTTCCCATTCCTGTTCAGCTGCTCCAGCACCTTCACCACCTCCTTCAGCTGGCCTGAGGAGACACAAGAGCTGAGGATGAGGAGAAGAGGAGGCTGGAGGGTCTCTGGCCCAAGCCCTGCTCAGTGCTGGGCCCCCTGAGGTTGCTCAGGGCTTTGTCCAGGGGAGGTTTGAGTCTCTCCAAGCATGGAGACTCACAGCTCCACGGGGTGTGGAACTGGGATCACGTCCTGCTGGGAAGTTTTCCCCCGACACCTCAAAGGACAAGGGCAGCTTGTCCCTGTCACCTCCTGTGCCATTGCTGTGCAGCTCCCAGAGGAGCACGGCTCAGTTCTCTCTGCCACTTCCCACGAGGGAGCTGAGGACAGCAACAAAGTCTCTCCTTTGTCCCCCTTCTCCACTGGAGATTGGGAAGGAATTGCTGGCTGGGAGGGTGGGGAGGGGCGGGGATAGAATTCCCAGAGAAGCTGTGGATGCCCCTGGATCCCTGGAAGTGTCCAAGGTCAGGTTGGACGGGGCTGGGAGCAACCTGGGACAGTGGGAGGTGTCCCTGCCCATGGCAGGGGGGTGGAATTGGATAATCCTTAAGATCCTTTCCAACCTAAACCATTCCATGATTCTCCAGATGAATGAGCATCCTTGTACAACCCTGCACTGTACTTGGATGTTTTTAGGACCCCTGAGCTGGGACCTCAATCCTGATGGGATCCAAAAGTCAAAGAGAGGGCAAGAATTCCCCACTGGAAGCAGGACCAAGTGAAAGATTTAGGAAGATGTCAGCAAAGCAAGGCTAAAGCTGGGAGGTGACCCTGTGAGACTCACCCAGAGTCACCCTTTCCAACAGCTCCTGGTTGGACACCACGAAGCCTCCAGCCTGGAAGAGCTCCTGGAATGTGTCACCCAGCACGTCCTCGGGGTCGTCCACGCCGGCGAACACCACGCTGGGACAGCACTTCAGCTCCAGCAAGCAGGGCACCTGCTCCAGGCACACAGGGTTGGATCCCACCCCAAATCCATCCTCTCCATGCCCACCCCATCCTCTCCCTCACCCCAACATCCCGGTCTCCACAGCCCAACTCCAGAGCCGAGTGGCGCCACATGGATGCGACATTCCCTGGAATCGAGAGAATTCCTCGCTCCTTGCACGTGGCCTACTCCAACTTTTTAGATGGATCCTGGGATTAAAAAACCGGTGCTGAGAGACAAAGGATTGAGGCCTTACACTGTGGATGTGTAGGGAAATGTCCTCGTTCCTGATGATGACCAGCAGCCGCTCGCTGTCCCGGCGTTTGGCCGTGCAGAAGTTCAGGGGTTCAGTCCTCAGGAAACCTTCTTCCTTCAGCAAGGCCTGGAACAGAAACCTGGCTGAGGTTTGGATGGGGAGTTTCTTCCTGGGAACAAGGGGAGAGGAAGGAGAATGGGCTGCTCAGGGCAGGGGTGGTGTCCCCATCCCTGGGGGGATTCAAAAGCCACGTGGATGTGGCACTTGGGGACGTGGGGCAGTGGTGACCTTGGCAGTGCTTGGACTTCAAACTAAACCAGAGCATTTTCAATGGAATATTCGGGAGAAATTCCTGGCTGGGAGGGTGGGGAGGGACAGGGATAGAATTCCCAGAGAAGCCATGGCTGCCCTTTAATCCCTGGAAGTTTTCAAGGCCAAATGGAGCAACCTGGGATAGTGGCAGCTGTCCCTGCCCGTGGGGTTGAACTGATGACCTTTAAGGTCCCTTCCCACCCAAACCATTCCGTGATTCTGTGATGACTCAGTCCTGAGGGTCTCGTCCAACCTCAATGATTCCAATTTCTGGTGGTGGGAGCCCAGGAGGCTCCTGGTTTAAGGGGAACAAATAACCTGCGTCAAGTTGCTCGAGTTTCCCCGTGCCTGCCCCCCCTCAGCCCTCCCCCCTGGAGCCACCCACCCCAATCCATGCCAGCAGGAAGGGCTCTTACCTTCACCCTGTCAAAGAAAGGCTCCTTTCCCGTCTCCACCAGGTGGAACATCCCGGGCTGCCCGGCGGCCACGCGCCGCAGGTGGGAGCGCAGGGCCCCGCACAGCTCGGCGATCATCCCCTCGAAAGCCACCGTCCTCCCGGGCTGGGATGGCCCTCCCTGGCCGTTCCCAGCCTCTCCCTGTGCTGGCCCCAGCCCTGGGTGCTCAGTCCCGGCCTCAGCCCTGCTCAGCACCACCCTCTGGAACTCGGAATACTCGTCCAGGATGCCGGCGACGTCCCCGCGCGACTCCGGCCCGTCGCGCTCGTATCTGAGCTTCCCCAGGTGGAAGGGAGCCCTGTGGGCCCGGCTCCTGGCCTGGCACCTGGCTCTCCTCGTGTCCCAGGAGGTGTCCCTGTGCCACTGGGAGTGCAGGCCGGCCAGCCACGCGTCTGAGGGTGGAATTGTCACCTGCAAGGGGCTCCTGCTCCGCGGGGACGGCGCGACGGGGCAATCGCGCACGGGCGACGCCGCGGACGTCGGCCGGGGGGAAAAGTCTTTTGGGAAGATGCTTTTGGAGGTAGAAAAGGGTGGTTTGCCATTCCTTAGGATTTGTTTTAGCTTATAATGGAAGCGCAGACACTCCATGTCCAAAGTGTTCTGGGTGATTTCCTCAAAGTCCCTCCAAGTGCCCAGCAGGGACTGGAACAGATGGGATTCCTGGGCGTGGGGGCTGTGCCTCTGGGGAGGTTGGGAATTCTCCATCCTCTCCTGGCACTGCCTGGTGACCACAAGGCTCCTGTAGTCCCTGGGGATCTCCTGCTCCCAGTCCTCTGCGTGCTCCTCCGTGTGCACAGAGCTCACGGAGGAGGTGTCACAGTGAGTCCTTGTTGCTGTGGCATCCATGGACCTCATGATGCAGGAACCCCTGCTTGGGAGCGGGGACTGTGAACTGCCCTCAAAGTACTTCTGCTCTGAGTCACTGTAGGAATTCTCCAATGGATCTTCAAAGGCCAAGCCCTCATATCTGTCTTGGCCTGGGAGCTGGGTTTCCCTTGGGAGCCCATCTGCAATATCCTCAGTGTCGCTGAGCTCCAGGCTTTCTCCAGAGAGATCCCTGTGCTCCTGGAATGGTGACAGTGGGCTGGGAGGAGTGGGGATTTCTCCCTCTCCCAGCTCTGAGCTGGCACAGTTCACATCAGGGAACGCCTTGGACGCCTCAGTGCTGTGTTCACACACAGACCAGGGCTCACACAGCAGACACTCTCCTGCTGGAAAGGCTGCAGGGCTGGGGATGCCGCTGCCTCCTTCCAAATCCTCAGGCAGGAGGGGTTCCTCCCTGGGGCTCCCTCCTGCATCCTCTGCCTGGCTCCCAGGGCTGGCACAGCTCCCAGGGATGCTCCCTGGCTCCCAGGACCATGGGATGCTGTCTGGAGCTGGAGGGGACATCCCAGGCAGCACAGGGAGGGGTGAGTCCAGCTCAGCATCGTCTGGACCTGCCCAGGGGTCACACGGAGAAGGAGGAGCAGATCCAGGCTCATCTGGCACCAGCACATCGTCAGGGGAGCAGGGAGCTGGGGAACACCTGGGATTTAAGGAGCCATCCAGGCTCCAGGCAGCCACACTCACCTGGGCAGCTCCTCCCTCCCCACAGGGCTTCCAGAGCCGGCACAGGACTGACTCCCTCCTGCCCTGCACTGCCGAACTGGGTGGGTCTGGGTCCCTGTCAAGAGGGGCAAGAGCAGGAGCTGAGTCTCCAGGGATGTTTGGGAAGCTCTGCTGCTCCATGGGGAGCTCCTTTATGGCTGATATCCCTTCCCTCACGGAGGAGGAGGGCTCTGATTCTAAGAGGTGCTGATGGAAAGGGATCTCTGGCTCCTGTGGAACATCAGTCACCATCTCCACGTTCATTCTGTCACTCCCAGGGGAATTCTCTGCCTCGGGGGACACACCATCCCTCTCTCCATCCTTGGACTCATCTCCTAAGTCTGTGTAGTCAAAGGTGGAGTCCTGGCCACCAGCTGCTCCCATGGGATCATCCAGAACCTCTGTGCAGTTGGCAGAAGTGCTGCCCTGCTGTTCTTCCACCAAAACCCCGTTGCCTCCTTGGTTTGACTCCTCAGTGCCCAGGGAAGCGAGGTCAGGATCAACATCATCCCCACAGGCCTGGGAGAAGGAGCTGCTCCTTCCCAGCTCGCTCTGGGATGGTGACTGGATGCTCTCCACGGGCTGCTCCTCTGGAACAGCCCAAGGATCAACAGAGCCATCAGGAGACGTCAGGCAGACAGAGCTGGAGTCAGGGGACAGGGCCAGTGCCAGTGCCTGGCCACGGGGTGACTCCAGGCTCCCAGCAGGCTCCCACCTCTCTGCAGAGGGCGCATCCTCCCCGTCCTTCTGCTCCAGGCCGTTCCCCAGCGTGTCTCCAGCAGGTCCTGAGGTGCCTGTGACACTGTCTGGCTGTGCCCCACGGACAGGGCTTGGCTCAGGTGGCAACAGCATCTCCCCACTGGCAGGGGGTGGCCCCACCCGGGCTGGACTGGCCACACCAGCACTGTTTGTCTCTGGCTCTGGGCTGGCCGGAGCCTCCCAGGGCTCTGGCAGCGCCTCCTGCTTTGGAGCCTCCTCAGCAGGGTCAGTCCCAGCCCCCTGTGAGAGCACTGGTGTGGATCTGTGTGGGCAGGGGGATGCCAAGGAGGTGGGGCTGGGCACAGGGTCCTCTCCAGGAACACCAAACTCCTCTGGAGGTGCCCAAGTGCCTGGGTTCTGCTCGCTGTGCTCACCTTCCATCTCGGCATCGCTGCTCTCCGACAGCACCAAATCAACGGGACCCAGGAATGTGCTCTCCTCCTCAGAGTCCTCGTTCTCCTTTTCCTCCTCCACCTCCCTCTCCTCTTTTTCTGCGTGCTCCAAGGGCTCCTGTGATTCCAGCCCTTCCTCAGGGGCTCCACCAGGCTCTGCACGTTCAGGATTTGCTTCCAAGGCCATGGAATCACAGGCAGGTTGTGGATCAGCACTGGCCCAGCCGCTCTCCTCACCCTCCACAGAGGGCCCAGCATCTCCCCTTCCCTCCCCATCCTCGGGAGGGCCAGGGCCACTCCCTGAGCCACTGCTCTCCTGCTGCTCCCCATGGCCCTGCAGGGCACAGGGGGGGTCTGTCCATGGAGCTGTACTGGAATTTGGGGCTTGGCTGATGAGGTTTTCCATGCCCAGCCCAGCTGGGGATTTGCTGGGACAGCCAAGCTCCTCAGAAGGGCTGGGGGTGCTTGTGGCATCCTGCAGGTCCTCCTTGCCTGGCTCCTCCTGAAAAAACACAATCCAGAGGTTAATCCTCAAGGGAAGAGCTGAGACATCTGTGCAGGAAAAAAAAAAAAAAATTAGGATTTTTTCCTTCATGCAAAACAGTTGCGGCCCCATGGAAGTTCAGGAGTGGGAGTTTTAAAGGAATTATTTTAATTCAAGAATTCAAGCTTGGGAAATGTCAGCAGACTCCCATGTTTTGTGTGTACCCAAGTACCTCCTGACCACGTGCAGCCTGGAGAAACTGTAAAAATTAATTTCAAAACTCTATCCAGAATGGATTACTAATGGATTTGACCAGAGGGCTGAGGGAAATGATGCAAAGCACTGCACTGCCAGCTGTGTGGGGGGAGAAACTTCCAGGCCAGCAAAGCTGAGCTCTCCAAATCCACAAGGGAAAAGCTGTGCCATGTCCCTTGGCACAAAGGGGCTGTTCCTGCCTTGGGAATTCTGCTTTGGGATGTTGGGGACTCCCCTCATCCCTCAAACCTCACACAACTCACAGCTCCACCAAGGAACAGATGCTGAGCTGGACACGTTAATTCCTTTAATTCTTTGGGATTCCTCTCTCCTGGAGAGCATCCCTGTCAAGGCCCTGCTCTCCTGGAGAGCCCACAAGCACACCTCTTGGAAAATCCTACTCCTCTCAGAGCAAAAATGTTCCTGGCGGTCACCCCGAGCCTGAACTCACCGTGGTGATGCTCGAGATGTCCTGTGCACCCTCCTCAGGAACGACCTCAGGCTCCCTGTCTGCCACAGCCAGGCTCTCCCCAGCCTGATCCATGAGGGGAAGGCTCTCAGGACAGCTTGTGGAGGAAGGTTCCTCCTCCCCACAGGGCAGCTCCCCTGAGGAAGAGGACACTGTGCTGTCAACAGCCCCAGCAGTGCCATCTGCATCAGTCTGGGAATCTGCAGGGCTTTTCTCTGGCTGGGAAGGGCCCTGGGAAGGGGTGCTGGGATCCAGGGAGCTGCTGGGAGTCTGGTCAGGGTCTGAGCCAGAGTCTGCAGGGCACATCTCGAAGCCAAAGCAGTCCTCACTGTCATCACTGAGCTCCAGGAAGCCCCTGGTGCTGTTTATGGAGACGTATTTCCTGGGATTGCTGTGCTCCACCACCTTCCTGGAGCTGCTCAGGAGCTTGCTGGGCTTCCTGTAGAACAGGGCCACCCACATGTGCAGGATCAGCTTCATCCCTTCCACATCATCAGGAAGATCAGGATCCCAGGGCCTGGGAAGGAAAGCAAAGAGAACCTGAAACATCCCCATCCTGCCCACCTCACCTGCAGGGAACTCAGCCCTGGTTCGCTTTGGGGCACACATCATGTGATGCAGATTCCAGCTTTTTTAAGGAAAAAATACAAAAAGAGGAACTCAGAGTTCCAAAGGAGGGAGGGAGGACTTGGGGTTATGGCTTTAGCTACCAATTCCAGCTGCAGAGCCATGGGAACTGGAGAATCATGGAATGGTTTGGGTGGGAAGGGAGCTGTAAAAGTCACCCAGTGCCACCCTCTGCCATGGGCAGGGACCCCTTCCACTGTCCCAGGCTGCTCCAAACCCCACCCAGCCTGGCCTTGAACACTTCCAGGGATCCAGGGGCAGCCACAGCTTCTCTGGGAATTCCATCCCAACCCCTCCCCACCCTCCCAGCCAGGAATTCCTTCCCAATATCCCACCCAAATCTCCCCTTTTCCAGTGGGAAGCCATTCCCTGGGTCCTGTCCCTCCAGCTCTTGGCCCCAGTCCCTCTCCAGCTCTTCTGGAGCCCCTTCAGGCCCTGCCAGGGGCTCTGAGCTCTCCCTGGAGCCTTCTCCTCTCCAGCAGAGTCCCCCCAGCTCTCCCAGCCTGGCTCCAGAGGGGCTCCAGCTCCTCTGGACTCTCTCCAGCAGCTCCAGGTCCTTCTGCTGTTGGCCCCAGGCCTGGGACAGCTCTGCAGGTGGGGTGTGAGGGGGACAGAGGGGCAGAATTCCCCCTCTCCTGCTGCCCACACTGTGGGATCAGCTCAGGACAGGGGTGGATTTCTGGGTGCCAGCACACACAGCCAGGTCACGTACAATCTGTCACCCACCACTCCCCTCAAATCCTCCCTTGTTTTGCAGGGAGAACACAGCAGATGGAGCACAGCAAAAAGAGCTGAGCATGGGGAACAACATCCATCATGGAAATGGATTTTCCATTATGGAAAACAAAGGGCAAAGAGCCAAGAAAGGCCCTTCCCAAAGCCCCTCCAGATACCCAGGCCGACTTACCCATGCAGGGCACGGATGACAGTTTTCTCCAGGGAATCATTGGTGTACCTGCTGTCCAAACTGAAGAGATATTCCTCCTCCCAACAGCAGGTCACCTTCATGGAATTGCCACAGATATTCACTGTGTGGGTCTTGGCAAAATCCTCCTTCCCCCTGGAGGGAGAGCTCCTGCTCCTGGTGGCCGTGGCCTCCGAGGCGCTGCTCTGCTGGTGCCGGAAAGGCAGCACCTTCCCCACCAAGGGACCTGTTGGGGCATTCCTGGTGCCATTTTTGGAGGGGGCTGGCCCAGGGCAGGGATTCCCTCTGGGATTTGTGTGTTTCCTTGGTTGCTCTGGCATGGGGGAGGCGTAGGAGTGCTCAGCTGAGATGATGGAGTGTTTGTTCAGCTCGGCAGCTTCCGGAGCCTCCGGTGGGGGCAACACCTGGAGTGTTGGGCTGGTGTTCCAACAGCTCTTACTGGAAATTCCAGATGTTTTCTCCTTGGGAGGAGAGGCCAGGTCGTTGCAATCTGTTTTTTCAGCCTGGTTCAGTGACACTTTGCTGCCTGAGGTGGCTTTTTTGCCCTGCTTGTCTGCCCTGTGGTATTTATGGTCGGAAGCAACGCGTGGGGATTTGGGTTTGGGAGGGCTCTGCTCCTCCTCCTTGGAGTCAGCAGAAGGGCTGCAGGGCACAGGGACCACCCCAATATCCTTGGAAAAATAGGAAGGAATACAAGAGCTCAGGGCCAGGTCAGCCAGCAAGTTCAAGGCATGAGGTTCACAGCTGTCCCCGTTGAGATCAAAGCTAAAGTTGGTCATTCCAAAGGGATAAATCTCATTCCTTTGGATTTCTGCTCCGTGGGGTTGGCAAGAGACTTGGCTTGGGAGGTCACAGGATGGCTCCTTCCACTCTGAATGAGAAAAACAAAGTGAAAAAATGAACAAAGGCCACACAAATCTGCCTCAAGGAGGGGTTCAAGGCAGGCTCTGAGGGAAAGAAGGGCTCTCCAACATGGATTTTCCACATCTCCATGGTCATGCAGGTCGTGGTTATTAGGAAATGATCCAGAGTTGGGAATTTCGGTGATTTCAGGAAGGCTTATCCTCAGAAACAAAAGGATCCAGGTTGAACAAAACCCCCCCTGGCCACTTTACACCTAAGAAATTTTAGGTTTCCTTCATGTTTTTTATTTTACTTTGATTTTTCTTCTAGTGAGTATTTGTGGTTCTCACAGATAAACTCTGTGTTATTCTTGCAATAATTCAGGTACAAAAAAAAAGCCAGAAAAGCTCTAAAAGAGAAATAAAACACCCTGACCTCATGCAGGATCTTTTAAGAGCACAACCTGCCCCTGAGCACACACAGCAACCTGGGGGCTCCCAGAGGCAGCCAGACCATGGAAATAATTTAGAAATATTTAGGTTTTGGTGTTCAAAATGCCCCTCTCACTGTGGCTCCAGGCCCATGGCCATAAAACCACGATGCAGCCATTAAATCAGGTGAACGGCTGACTAAAAACCAGCCCAAAAACCTCTTTTCCAGTAAAAGCTCATGAAATCCCATCTGTGCTCAAGTCCTCCAAGTGCCTTTTCATTTCCTTGAGAAGTGCAGTGTGAGGCACAGAAAGGGAGGGTTTCTCTGCTCTTATTTGGGATTTTTGGCAGATCCTGGCATTCAGCAGGACCCATCCCACGGGGGGAGCATTGGCTGGAGCTGCTCCAGGAGCCTCAAGTGACAAAAATGAGGGGCAGTGTTTGATCATGGAATGGTTTGGGGTGGAAAGGACCTTAAAGATGATCCAATTCTCACCCTCTGCCACACAGGGACACCTCCCACTCTCCCAGGTTGCTCCAAGCCCCATCCAGCCTGGCCTTGGACACTCCCAGGGATCCCCATTCCCTGTGCCAGGGCCTGCTGGAGCTGTTTGGGACACACTGTCCCCATCCCACCTCACTTGACTGTCACCAGAACAAAATGTTGTCGTGTTTTTTTGCAGCTCAAGGCTTTTGCCAGAGCAAAGGAAGCTGCTGGGTACAGCCAGGAGGAGCTGCAGGAGACCTTTGCATTTCTCCTGTTTGACAACGAGGCAGAGGTAACCAGCAATGTTTGTTCAGCTCACATTTGGTGCCAAATTCCTCTTTTTCTGTCCCCACCAAAGCTCAGCACATCTGGTGCCTGAAGGGTCCTGCTCAGCAGAGCAATTCTTGCTGGAATGAGCTCTGAAAGCAGCTCCTGGAGGCTTTTGGGGGTGGATTTCATTTTGCATCTCTCCATCCATTGTGTTGGAGATTTGCCCTCTGCAGGGAGGCAGGAGGAGCTTCCCTTTGTCCCAGGGGATTTATCACTCAATCCTTTGGGTTGGGCACTAAAACCCATCCAGTCCCATCCTTCCACCATCCCAGGTTGCTCCAGCCTGGCCTTGGACACTTCCAGGGATTCCCAACTTCTCTGGGAATTCCATCCCAGCCCCTCCTCACCCTCCCAGCCAGGAATTCCTTCCCAATATCCCATCCAACCCTGGTGGGCTCATGTGCTCCTAGAAAAAATAAAAAGCAGGTTTTTGACAGGAGACAGGTGTTGGTCTGGTAATTTTGGGGCAAATTCCCTTGATTTTGGCAGCTTGGCAGAGAGTGAGCCTGACACAAAATCATTCCTGCTCATTTTTCACAACGATTCTTTGGATTTTGTGAAAATCAGGGAATCTACTGGGAATTGACTTTTAAGATGATTTCCTGATGGGTTTGGTCAGGATGAGAGTGGCCTGAATGCAGCTTAATTCTGTTCAGTTTGGGTTGAGCTGCAGCAAAATAACTCCCTTTTCTCCCTGTTGGTTCTTCTTGTGGATATTGTGTTTGTTTTGCTTTATACTCCATTTTTTGGGGGCATTGTGCAGATCAATAATTGACTTTACAACATGTCCAGGTGTTTTGCCAGCTGTTGTGTGACAGATTTTGATGGTTCTGTCTCTGATTCTGGAAAAAAAAGATGTGAAAAGAGGTTTTTTCTCTTCTTTTGAAGGCAAAGGAGGTGTGTCAGACAGGCCTCCGTGTGAACAGCAGCTCCATTTCCACCCTTGGTGACCCAGCAAAAGGTAAAGTTTTACACTTGGAAAATCAGGATTCCTGTTTTGGGAATAGCAGCTCCTTGAAAAACAAAGGCAAAAGGCCAAACCTCCTGCTGCTGCCTTGTTATTTACTGCAAAAATCCATGGAAAATCCTGGTTTTTCTGCCTCTTCAACCAGATGAGGATGGGAACATCTCCAGGGAATGCCACCATCCCTTCACTTCTCATTCCAGGCTTTTTGCCTCTTATTAATAACAACCTTTGGCACCACAGTGGCTGATTTTTCTGGGAATATTCCTAATTTCTGGTGGACTGAGCTGAATATTTTGGTGTCTATTTGCATCCCAATCCCTGTTTCCCCCATGTACCTCCCTACAAATATAAAACAGGAATGAAGAGGCAAAAAAAAAAGGGGAAGAGTCAGAGTTTCCCCCTTTGAATGGCTCTGCAGAGATTCCCATTTCCATGAGGAGAATCCTTTTTTTACAGAGGGTTTTTTTTT
>VZRZ01006341.1:467647-487959 GCA_013398175.1 Climacteris rufus | reverse complement strand
ATCCAATTCTCACCCTCTGCCACACAGGGACACCTCCCACTCTCCCAGGTTGCTCCAAGCCCCATCCAGCCTGGCCTTGGACACTCCCAGGGATCCCCATTCCCTGTGCCAGGGCCTGCTGGAGCTGTTTGGGACACACTGTCCCCATCCCACCTCACTTGACTGTCACCAGAACAAAATGTTGTCGTGTTTTTTTGCAGCTCAAGGCTTTTGCCAGAGCAAAGGAAGCTGCTGGGTACAGCCAGGAGGAGCTGCAGGAGACCTTTGCATTTCTCCTGTTTGACAACGAGGCAGAGGTAACCAGCAATGTTTGTTCAGCTCACATTTGGTGCCAAATTCCTCTTTTTCTGTCCCCACCAAAGCTCAGCACATCTGGTGCCTGAAGGGTCCTGCTCAGCAGAGCAATTCTTGCTGGAATGAGCTCTGAAAGCAGCTCCTGGAGGCTTTTGGGGGTGGATTTCATTTTGCATCTCTCCATCCATTGTGTTGGAGATTTGCCCTCTGCAGGGAGGCAGGAGGAGCTTCCCTTTGTCCCAGGGGATTTATCACTCAATCCTTTGGGTTGGGCACTAAAACCCATCCAGTCCCATCCTTCCACCATCCCAGGTTGCTCCAGCCTGGCCTTGGACACTTCCAGGGATCCAGGGGCAGCCACAGCTTCCCTGGGCAAAAACCTCTCCCCTCTCACAGGGCAGAATTTCTCCCCCATATCTGATCTTTTCCCTGTTTGTTCAAAGCCATCCCCCTGGCTGTGACATTGGATGGCTCAGCTTTTAAAGGAGTGACATCCCAAGGGAACAGCTCTCTTACCACTCTCAGCTTGGTTGTTTTCTTGAGGTTTGGATGGCCTGGTCTCCACACTTTTTGGCATTTTACTCTTCCCTGCCTTTGTGCCACTCTCAACAACAGGAACCTTCTTTGTTTCTGGGTTTTCCAGAGTCTTTGGTCTCTTTGCTTCCAAGCCAGGACCATCAGGAGCTGAGGTTTCCTTCCCAACAGGTTCACACTGTGTTTTGTGGACAATCTCTGCAGCCAGGACCTCTGCACCTGGGACAGGGAAAAGGGAGGGAGTTTCTTTTGCTTGGAGACACATTTGGATTCAAAAGGATTCAGGAAGAGGGAGGGGTGGGGGAAAGGTGTTCTAAGGATTTATTTTACTCCTCATTATCCTGATTTAAGTGGTAATAAAGTCATTCCCATGACCTGGCTGATGTCCCTGTTCCCTGGAAGCAAAGGAAGGGACCAGCACAGGCCACTGCACCTTCAATGACATTCCAAAACACTTCCCAGGAGAAAAGACAATGGAAACATCACCACAGATTTTTCTGGATGCAGCAGGAGGTGCCTGCTTGCTCCAGGCACTTGGAAAGGTGAGGGGAGACAACTCCTGATGAACCCAGAGTGTCCCAGCTGGAAAAGCAGGAGGAAGTCACACTTTATAGACAGCACTCACCTCTTTTCCTTCCATGTGGAAGCTGCAAATTGGCCAATTTAAGCATGGGCTCGTTGGAAGTGCCTGTGGCTCCTGCTTTTTTAGGCAAAGAGAAAGTGACGTTGATTTTTTTCTTGGCTGCTTCCCTGTTCCTGCTGTCATCTTCCACGGGGTGTGTTTGCATCTTGAGGGGTGACAAATTCTTCCTGGCCACCAGGATCCTGCTGGATTTCCTCCTGTTCTGCTGTCCCCAGAGCTTGCTGGGAGAGGTGACATCTTTTGTGGGGCCTTCCCCACTCCGCTCCTGCTCCAGGCTGGGATTGGAGGCTCCACTTTTGTTGGTCATTGCTGTTGCTCCCTGGGGAGGAGGGGGATCTGCTGAGGGGGAAGCCAGAGCCCCCAAATTGCTGCCAAGGGACTGAGCAGCAGCACTCAGACACCCCAAGGCTGCTGACATTGCCAGGGTGTAGCTGCTGGGATCACAGAGGTAACGCTGCAGTTGGCACAGGGTTTGCTTGGAGAGTTTTGGGGAGGGATGAGCATCTTCCTCTTGGGATGGGGAGAGCAGGGAAGGATTGGCAATGGCACAGCTTTGGCCAGGGGTGGGCTGGGAGTTGTGCTCAAGCTTTGCATATTCCTGGAGGTGCTGCTGGATCCATGTGCTGCTGCTGCCTGGCTCATTCCACGAGGAACTGGCAGCTTTCTGTAAGGCATAGCGAAGGCCAGGCAGAACTGAGGCGATTTTTAAGGAGATCTCCTTGGCACTGCCTTCCTTTTCCTCCTTTGGATCCTGCTTTTCAACTGTGAAAGGCAAAGAAAAACCTTTGAAGCACGTTAGGAAAGGATTGCCTTCCCCAAACCACCTCCCCCTGGTGCAGGCAAGGAGAATATGGAAGGAAAAAGCTGCAAAAATCAAAAAGTATGGGCCCCCAGGGAAGATGGCCTGGTTTGATGAGTGCTTTTAAGTGCTGAAGGTAAAAAACATTGCAGGTGGGAGTCAAAAAAGTGAATTAAACCAAGATGAAACACTGGGGTTGTATCAACCAGCCCCATCCTGCAGGAAATTCCAGGTCCAAGATCCTTCTTTCACTAAATCAACACCCAGGACAGTCAGAGCTCTGAAAATACATTGGATTTGTTTGGTTTTTTTCTTTAAAGCTGTATAAATTTCGGGTTATTCAGGCAGGGTGATTAGACCAGCACCATTTACAGATTCCTTGTGTTATGCCCCTGTTCAGATGCAAATTCCATCAGCTCCACCTGCTGCCAGTGTGGAATTCCTTTGGTTATCCCAAAAGTTGGCAGTTCCTGGCTCCTGCTGTGTCTCCTGTGCTCCCTTTTCACGCCCTGGGTGATCCCAAAGGTTGGAAGTTCACAGCCTCTTGTCCTGAGCTCCCTCTGCACCTCCCAAACCTCCCTGGCTCCACATGGATCCCAACCAACATTCCCACCTCCCAAGAGGGCTCAGCACGAACAGCTCCCAACTCTCAGGGATGGCACTGTGCAATGAGGCTCTGCTTGTCCCCTCACTGCCCAGGAATGTTTTTCCACCAGAAAGCCTCATCCAGTTCCTTTTCCACACAAGCCAGGCTTATCCAGCTTTTTCCTCTGCACTCCAGGCCTCTGCAATTGGCACTTTCACCCCCAGACTTGGCCCAATCTCTGTTATGACCACACTCCAAGGTTTCTTTTGGCTACAGGACAACTCCAGTGCCCTTCCCTGTCACTTCTCTTCCCAGCAAAAGGCAAAGAATTCCTTTTCCCCTCCCAGATGTGAGATTTTCTCTGTGCCAGTCCCAGTTCCCAGCAAGCCTGGACATCTCTGGGAGCCAATTCCCAGCTGCCTGGCTCTGCTGCTGGCTTGGGAATGCCTGCCCACATTCCTTCTGACACTGCCTGGACAGGAAAGGAACAGATTCCGAGCTTCTTTCGAAATGGGAGATTTGATTCATCCTTTCAGTCTGCCATGAGAGACTCACACGTGCCTGTTCCTCCCTCTGTGCCCCCCCTGCACCCCCATGGCAGTGCTGATCCTTCCTTTTCATCCCCAAATCCCTGCACAGCTCTGCTGAGCTGCATGGAAAGGAGAAGCCTTTGGTTTGTAAGGCCAGGAAAAGAGGTTTGGGAGCCGGGGGGTGGCCAGGCCTGCTGGGGAACACTGCTTGTGTGGGGAGAACAGGACAGCACAGAGTCCTGCTGGCTCCAGAGGGAAACATCTGGAAGCCACCAAAGTTTGGATGACAGGAACAAGGAGTGCTCACTCAGATTTACCCTCTCCCCACTTTGGCTTTGCTGCTTTTTGCTCCAAATCCAAACCTTCCATCAAGCAGCTCCTTGTGCCTGGTGCTCTCTCCTGTCTCCATCAGCTTCTCCCACCACATCCCTCTACCACACAAACTCCTTGTTCTCCTCTCTCCCATTTCAGGAATAAACCCCCTGCCCATCCACCTTCCCTGCTGCAGCCATCAGAGCAGCAATCTGATCCCAGCTTTGACCTGGCACTTTTGGGATCCCTAGGTGTGCTCAGGAGCCCAGATGGCTCTGGCACTGCCTCTCCTCTCTGGTGACCTGGGAAAGGATCTGAGGGAATGGCTGGAGCTGTGTCAGGAGGTTTAGGTTGGATTTCAGGGAAGGTTCTTCCCCCAGAGGGTGGTGGGGAACTGAACAGGCTCCCCAGGGAACAGGCACAGAGCTCCAGAAATGTTTGGACAACGCTCCAGGGGACAGGGTGGGATTGTTCGGGTGTCTGTGCAAGGCCTGCAGTTGGACTGGATGATTCCTGTGGGTCCTTTCCAGCTGAGGATATTCCATGATCCACCTTGATGAGAAATGAGGGAAGTTCCCACACTACCCCAGCCACCACTCCTCGAATTTTGGGTGGCACCAAAATCATTTGCATCCTGCACTGCCAAGTTACCATCACATCCTCACCCAACTTCCAAGCCCACTTTGAAACCCAAATCTTGAAGGAAAAAGTTTGTAGCTGGAAGTTAATCCCTAAAAAGCCAAAGCAACTTGTGCTTGGATGTGCTGGTGGGTCCTGTGAGCTCTTCTGCCAATTTTCCCTTCCAGGAAAGGGAAGTTGTTCCCAGGGAGGGGAGCTGGGTGTGCCCTGGGCAGTTCCATGGGCAGTGCCAGCCTCCACTCCCATGGGAGGACTGGGAGTGTGCTGGGACATAAAACCCTGGGGTGAGTCCTCAAAAAGCCATTCCAAAGTTTAGTTTTAATTCTTTTCGTATTTCATAAAATCCTGGAATGGTTTTGGGTGGGAAAGGACCTTAAAGACCATGGGCAGGTCCACCTTCCACTATCCCAGGTTGCTCCAAGGACTGTCCAACCTGGCTTTGGACACTTCCAGGGATCCAGGGACAGCCACAGCTTCTCTGGGCAACCTGTGCCAGGGTCTCCCCACCCTCAGCACAGCCAAGAATTTTTTCCTGCTATCCAATCTTTCAGTCTGAAGCCATTCCCCCTTGTCCTGTCACTCCATGCCCTTGGGAAAAAATCTCACTCCACCTTTTTGGCTTCACTCCCCAGCTCCCAGGGCTGAGCCTCACCCTGATGGCAGCAAAGCACCTCAGCTCTGCCCAGCCCCACCTCCCTCCCTCCCCTCACACACCCTGAGCAGCCACCACAGCTCCACCTCCCCCATTTTGGGATCCCCACGGCACAGAATTCCCATGGAACAGCAGAACCTCTCCAAAGCTTCACTGCTTTTTAGGGAGCAGCTCCCTTTCCCCACCTCTTCCCAGCTCTCCTCACCTTCCCCAGGCAGTGACCTTGCATGGAGCCCTTTCATTTGTTATCTCAGCACAAACCAATTCCCTTCTTTTCCCCTTAGAGCTGTGTCCAGCAAGTGCCATGTGTTGTTTTGCTTCCCTGAGCATGGCTCCAGAGCTCCTTTCTTCCTTTTTTTTTTAGGGATGGGAGCCAGGATGTGCAGGCTCCCAGGAGCACACAGCAGACAGTGCAGGGAGTGGATGCTGCTCAGAGCTGCCTGAAGAGTCATTTTTTGTCACTCCCATCGTGTGCAGTGAGCCAGCAAAGCAGAGAGCCTGGTTTGGATCAGCTTAAAATGCAGCTTAACTGGAGAGCTGGCATTCTCTGCCCCCTTTTTAACAGCATGTGTTAAATTGTGAGCAGAAAAATCAGCTTTTCAGGAGAAATTGGACCTTTGAAGTGAGGATTCCACCCCAAAGCAGTGCCTGGGGCCAGCAAAGGGGGAGCTCCTACCTCTGGGGCCCAGTGAGCGGGGTGAGGAGAACAGGAACAGGGCCAGGAGGCTGACAGGCTCCTTGGGATCCAACCCTACAAAAGAAAAGAGCTCAAGTGAGGTGCCCACCCTCCCAAAACACAGCAGGAGTGAAACCCCAGGCACAGCCCTGCCTTACCATCATCTCTTGCCAAGGCTGAGGACGTGAGGAGGAGAAGAACTCCTTGGTCTTGTAAATATTTGATGATTGCCTGGAACAAACAGAGAAGAAGTCAGAGCAGCCACTCCTTTTTTCCTCCTTAGCACCACTCAGCACGACTGGCAAGAAGCCCTGAGTGCTGGGGAGCCTGTGCCAACAGCAGCAGCTCCTTCTCTGTGGAAAAGGCCACTGCTCCTTTCCTGCCACTTGTGGCAACTGGGATTTGGGAGCAAAACTCTTCCTTTCATGTTGTTCTTGTTCAGCCCTCAACTTCCTCCCAGCTGTTCCTTTCAAAAAAAGAACCATGCTTAGTCAAACTGGCTGTCATTAAGGAATAAGATTCATCATTTCAGCTCCTTCAGCTCAAAACCCCCTGGGTATTCCTGCCAGGAATTGTTTGATCAACCCAAGGGGAAGGTTTGTCCAGCATCTGGGAAAACACAGCCAACTGTTCCAGCCACGACCTGGCTGAAGCTCAGCTGCTTTTTAGCAGCATCAACCTCAATGAATCTGTGGGAAAAAAAATTGGCTGAGTGTAAGAAAGGCCTGGAATTCTGTCCCAGAGCTGGATGAGCACATGGCTAAAGACATAAAGGTATTTATCAGCCTTTCCTTGTATTTGGGTGTTATTTGATGCCTGAGCTTGGCTTGCATTGCCTCTCCCTCCATGGGATCACCCACTTGGATCTCTTTCTTCCAACTTTTCAGGAAATGTCCAGGAACTGAATAACCCTGGGGCTTCCAGTGCTCTGTGAAAGTTCACTGAGCCCATTCCAGGCATTCAGACACAACAGTGGGTTGGATTCATGCCCACAGCCTCATTCCTCCAGGAAAACAGAACAGCTTTGGGAAATGCTGACCAATCCCAGTGTAATATTCAGGATTCAGAACAGGAGCTCCTCCTTTGGTTGTCTCAAGGCAGAGAGGAGGAGGGGTAAGAGCCAGGAACTCTGCTGGATAAATGCAGCTCAACGGAATAGCAGGGAATTCTCACTGACAGGATGATTTTCAGGTAGAAAGGAGGGATGAGCACTGAGAGCCTGCAATGAGCACCCAGAGGAGCCAAAGCCTCCTCTCCTTTTTCCTCTCCTTTCTCCTCTCCTCTCCTTTCTCCTCTCCTCTCCTCTCCTCTCCTCTCCCCTTTCCTTTCCTTTCCTTTCCTTTCCTTTCCTTTCCTTTCCTCTCCTTTCCTTTCCTCTCCTTTCCCTTCACTTTCCCTTTCCCTTTCCCTTCCCAAACCTTCCCAAGCCTTCCCTTCCCTTCCCAAACCTTCCAGGCCCTGCACAAAGCAGTGTCTGAAAGGGAAAGGAAATCCAGGGAATTCTTCCTTCCCACTTTTGGGAGCTGCTGCCAAAGCAGCTTCAGCCATGGGTCACTGCACATAGCACAGCAAGGGGAGGGCAGGAGCACATCCCAAAGGGGCTGGGAATTGCTGGAATGAGGGATATTGGATTCTTCCAGTCTGACTGACAGGTCAGAGAACCATGGAATGGGCTTTGGGATCATCTCATTCCACCCCTGCCATGGGCAGGACACCTCCCACTGCCCCAGGCTGCTCCAACTCCATCCAACCTGGCCTTGGGCACTTCCAGGGATGCACGGGCAGCCACAGCTTCTCTGGGAATTCTATCCCAGCCAGGAATTCCTTCCCAATATCCCATTTAAAACTCCACTCTTTCAGCTTCAAGCCATTCCCTGGGTCCTGTCCCTCCATCCTTGGCCCCAGTCCCTCTCCAGCTCTCCTGGAGCCCCTTCAGGCCCTGCCAGGGGCTCTGAGCTCTCCCTGGAGCCTTCTCCAGGTGAACATTCCCACTCTCCCAGCCTTTCCCCACAGGAGAGGTGCTCCAGCTCTTGGAATGAGGTGGGGAAGCTCTGGGGAAACTATGCTCCTGATGGTTTTTAATCCCAAACTTCTCAAGGCCACAACTCAACCACCCCTCAGGTGAGCTCAGCAAGGACAGATCTTTGCTAATCCCCCCCTTCTCTCTTCTCATGGTTTTACCAACAGAAAATTAATCAATAATGTAGGAAACCCAAGTGTTTTTCCTTCAGGGGTGCAAAACACTTCCTCTGGCACGTTCCACGTGGGAAGCTGCACTTCCAGGCAGTTCATGGGCTGCTGCCAACTCAGAGTGAGGGGAGGATGTGGCCAGACAACTGTGGATTTCCAACCCTGGATCTCCAGGAAGCAGCAAAGGGGAGAGGGAAGCAGCAGCAGCAAAGGCAGAGCACAAATCCCAGCAGAAATGGATGTGCTGTGCTCCACAGGGATGGGATTTTTTATCTTGGAGAAATGAGGTGCCAGGATAATCATACACGGGGGATAAAAAGGCTCAAGTGTGCTGGGAAAAAAATCTTATATAATAATACATCACAAGGAAAATTCTTCAGAAATAACTCCCAGGGTTAATCTGCAGTGAACAGAAAGATCAAACGAAGTTTGAGAGCAACAAAATAACACTTCAAGCAGGGAAATTCATTGTATTTTGCATTAGCTGTGAATAATGCCACCAAAAGTTTCAAGAGTTGGTTTCAAAGGCCACTTTCCTCTCAGAGAAATACTCACCAAGTCCTTTTCCTTTAGCTTTTCTACCAGCTGATCCATTTTATGTTGATCCTTATTGGATATTTCCACCTCATACAGACTGGAGTAAACACCCTGAAAGCAGACTGGGGACAAAAGAGAGACAATCTGGTGTTGGACTGGTGCTTCTCCCATGAATTCTGAACAAAAAAGTGCTGCTGTCCCAGGAGGATGGGGGTGAAAGTGGTGGAAGAATTGGGATTTAAAAAGAATTTATTCCTCTCCCTTCTCAAAGAGGATCCCCCCCTTGGAATGGGCTGAGGATTGTGCCATACCAGGACACCACATGGGATGTGGAGAGCAAAACATCCCAGAGCTGCCTTGGGATTTCTCCTCTTATTTCCTTCTGAATTTCTTGGAATTTTAATAGCTGCAATGCCAGTATTACATGGACCTGATGTGACTCCTTGTGGCCATTCCTGTGGCACAGCATCAGTGGGAAGTTTCACACTCACCTTCGTTCTCAGTGTAATTTCTTTTCCCAAATGCAGCTTCTGGTAGTTTTTTTTTCAAGTCAGACAAACCCATGACATGGTTGATGTCCAGCTTGGGAGGCCTGGGAGGACACAGCAGGAAAAGGTTTCAGGGTTAAGGAAAGCTCAGAGCCCTGGCTGCCCTTTGGGATCACACAAAGGAGCTCTGGAGAAGGTGCAGCTTGCTCGGCACTTGGATAATTTCAGGGTCCTGTCTGCAACCAGGATTTTCAAATCCTGAAAATCCTCAAATCACAGATCTTGGAAGTGTTCAAGGCCAGGTTGGATGGGGTTTGGAGCAAACTGGGAGTGTGGGAATTATCCCTGCCCAGACCTAATGATCTTTAATGTCCCATCCAAGCCAAAACCACTCCATGATTTTATATCCCAACAGCACCTTCCTGACACTGCCCCAACATTCCAGCAGCAAAGGAGGGGGCAGCAGACACAAAACTGCCACAAAGACACCCCAAAAAATGCACAGCAAGAAGAGAAAGGGACAACTTACAGCTGGGCTGGGATGGTGGAGCTGTAGGGAGTCCTCAGGGCGATGTTGCCCAAGAGCTGTCCCCGAATGGAGAGTTGGCCCCTCCATGCACAGTACAGGGCTACAGGTGGAAGGGACAACAAAGAGCTCAGGGAAAGCAGCAGAGGAGAGCAAAGAGATCAAAATACCTTGATAAGCCCAACCTAAACCCAACCTAAACCCAGCCCAACCCCAACAACCAGCAGCTCCTACCTCTGTGCTTACGCTCCGGGCTGGAGAAAAGGAAGGGGGTGGGGAAAAAAAAAAAAAAGAATATTTAGAAAAGTGAAAAGGCCACAAAAGCAATCATTTTGGGGTGACAAGGAGTTGCTTACAGGTTGTCTGTGGCCAAGACTGGCATGTCCTTGGGCTCCCTGTACTGGCAGCTCAGGAAGATGTAGGGACAGACCTGGCGGGGCCGCTCGGCCGTGCTGCTGCCAGCCACCTCGTACACGTAGTACTGGGAGAGAAGGAGAACACAGGGAAGGGAGAGCTGAGGGATGAGGGAGCCCCAGGGTGCTCCCCCAGCCAGGGGAGATCCCTCCCAAAGCTGCCCCAGGTACCTGGTTCTGCTCAAAGGCCTGGCAGGGGCTGCTCTTGTTGGAGACGTGGCAGTCGTAGCCAGGGGAAGGGCAGGTGGAGGTGCTTGTGTCATTCTCAGCGATCACTTTGACCTTGCCCTGCACCCAAAAATTCACCAAAAAGGATGTAAATCCACCTAATTGTTCATAGAAATGTGTTGTAGCAGTCAGAAATCCTTCTCCTCCCCAAAAAGAGTGGTGGTGGAAGCCCTGTGCTGCTCGTTGGTGTTTGTGGCCTTCCCAAAAATTCTGCCAGGTTGGGGATGGAAGAGAAATTTCCAATCCTCAGGAGAGAAAACAGGAGCAGAGTGGGTTTGGAATGAGCTCCAGACAGCAGGAATCAGTGGGAAGGGGGAAAAACACCCCTAATCCCCCCAAATGCCTGAGAATCCAGGGAAAAAGTGACTCTGTGGAGTTTGATTTTACACCCCACCCCAGCCACGGGCAGCAAAGTCTCCTCAAAACCTCCTTGTGCTGTTTGGTGCCTTCTGGAAAGCATTCCTCATTAAAAAAAATGCATTCCTCCTAAAAAAATGCGTTCCTCCTAAAAAGACAGACTTGGATTTTACCTTGATGAGCTTACAAATGACAATATAGCCTGATTTTCCATGGTGCCAGGGTCTGGGATGGAGACAATCTGCATACTTGGAAATATAAACCCCTGGGAAAACAAAGCAGTGCAAAAGAAAGTGAATCATCTCTGCCAGCAGGTAAAGCTGTTGCCAAAAAAAAAACCCTCTGTAAAAAAAGGATTCTCCTCATGGAAATGGGAATCTCTGCAGAGCCATTCAAAGGGGGAAACTCTGACTCTTCCCCTTTTTTTTTTGCCTCTTCATTCCTGTTTTATATTTGTAGGGAGGTACATGGGGGAAACAGGGATTGGGATGCAAATAGACACCAAAATATTCAGCTCAGTCCACCAGAAATTAGGAATATTCCCAGAAAAATCAGCCACTGTGGTGCCAAAGGTTGTTATTAATAAGAGGCAAAAAGCCTGGAATGAGAAGTGAAGGGATGGTGGCATTCCCTGGAGATGTTCCCATCCTCATCTGGTTGAAGAGGCAGAAAAACCAGGATTTTCCATGGATTTTTGCAGTAAATAACAAGGCAGCAGCAGGAGGTTTGGCCTTTTGCCTTTGTTTTTCAAGGAGCTGCTATTCCCAAAACAGGAATCCTGATTTTCCAAGTGTAAAACTTTACCTTTTGCTGGGTCACCAAGGGTGGAAATGGAGCTGCTGTTCACACGGAGGCCTGTCTGACACACCTCCTTTGCCTTCAAAAGAAGAGAAAAAACCTCTTTTCACATCTTTTTTTTCCAGAATCAGAGACAGAACCATCAAAATCTGTCACACAACAGCTGGCAAAACACCTGGACATGTTGTAAAGTCAATTATTGATCTGCACAATGCCCCCAAAAAATGGAGTATAAAGCAAAACAAACACAATATCCACAAGAAGAACCAACAGGGAGAAAAGGGAGTTATTTTGCTGCAGCTCAACCCAAACTGAACAGAATTAAGCTGCATTCAGGCCACTCTCATCCTGACCAAACCCATCAGGAAATCATCTTAAAAGTCAATTCCCAGTAGATTCCCTGATTTTCACAAAATCCAAAGAATCGTTGTGAAAAATGAGCAGGAATGATTTTGTGTCAGGCTCACTCTCTGCCAAGCTGCCAAAATCAAGGGAATTTGCCCCAAAATTACCAGACCAACACCTGTCTCCTGTCAAAAACCTGCTTTTTATTTTTTCTAGGAGCACATGAGCCCACCAGGGTTGGATGGGATATTGGGAAGGAATTCCTGGCTGGGAGGGTGAGGAGGGGCTGGGATGGAATTCCCAGAGAAGTTGGGAATCCCTGGAAGTGTCCAAGGCCAGGCTGGAGCAACCTGGGATGGTGGAAGGATGGGACTGGATGGGTTTTAGTGCCCAACCCAAAGGATTGAGTGATAAATCCCCTGGGACAAAGGGAAGCTCCTCCTGCCTCCCTGCAGAGGGCAAATCTCCAACACAATGGATGGAGAGATGCAAAATGAAATCCACCCCCAAAAGCCTCCAGGAGCTGCTTTCAGAGCTCATTCCAGCAAGAATTGCTCTGCTGAGCAGGACCCTTCAGGCACCAGATGTGCTGAGCTTTGGTGGGGACAGAAAAAGAGGAATTTGGCACCAAATGTGAGCTGAACAAACATTGCTGGTTACCTCTGCCTCGTTGTCAAACAGGAGAAATGCAAAGGTCTCCTGCAGCTCCTCCTGGCTGTACCCAGCAGCTTCCTTTGCTCTGGCAAAAGCCTTGAGCTGCAAAAAAACACGACAACATTTTGTTCTGGTGACACTCAAGTGAGGTGGGATGGGGACAGTGTGTCCCAAACAGCTCCAGCAGGCCCTGGCACAGGGAATGGGGATCCCTGGGAGTGTCCAAGGCCAGGCTGGATGGGGCTTGGAGCAACCTGGGAGAGTGGGAGGTGTCCCTGTGTGGCAGAGGGTGAGAATTGGATGATTTTAAAGTTCCTCCCGAGCCAATTTTGAAACCCTATTTAATTCCTGACAACAAGGCTGGTGACCCCCACTCCCCAGTCATGTTCTCCATGCCAATGGGAATGTGGGGAGAAAGGGATTTGGAAAAAAGGGGAGAAAGTGGTGCCTGCAGTGGTGAGGGCAAAAAGAAAGCCCATGTGGAGATCTGCCTTGAGGTCACTCAGCAGAAATGCAGCCAATTAAAGGTCTCCAATTAAAGTCTCCTATCAAAGGGACTTCACCCAGCTCCACAGGCTGCTCCAGGAACTGCTCTGGAATTCCCCACTGGCTGAATGGACCTTTTGTTCCTGATCAGGATGGAAGGGCAAGGAAGCAAAGAAAAGGTTCCTTGAGTCAGGAAGTGCCAAAGGTGCTCTGTGAGGCAAATGCTGCTAAGGAAACACAGAGCTGCCCAAAAAAACTGCATTTCCCGAGGTCTGCAGCTCCCAAAAAAACCCCTTTCCTGAGGTGCCAGCAACACCCTGCTCCTCCACCAGCCTCACCTCACTTAGGAAAACATCATTTTCCACCAGGGTTGCTTGGCTGTACTGGAAGCCCTGCTGAGATGTGGAGTGCAGGTAGGAGCTCTGCAGCACCGCCACCGCCGTCTGCAGCAGGGAACGCGACTCCTCCGACTCCCCAGGGAAACCTGCGGGGAGAAATGGAGAAAAAATTGGAAGTATTTCCCTCTGGCCATTCCCAGATCACTCAGCAGCAAGTGGTATTTGAGTGTGGCCCCTCCAGCCATGCAAATCCCAAATATTTGGAAGGTGAAAAGCCCTTGGAAAAGTCCTGGCAGGGATGCGAGCTCCTGGTTCATCCCAGAGTTTTTCCTTTCCAACAGAAAGGCAAAAAAAAAAATCTGTAGCAAGTGCCAGAAGCCAAATGTGGTGATAAATGAACTGATAAATGGCTGAGTTCAGAGTTTCCTCTGGTGCTAAAATGTCACTTGGATTTATTCAGTGCTTTTTTCCATAGGAAAATCCTGGTGCATCTCATTTTCTTGGGATGACCCATTTTACTACAAAGACCTTCAGATCCCGAGTAAATGGAATTTTTGATGTCACATCTTCCTTCAAAGCCTCTCACAGCTTAACTCTGTCCACATATTCCCAAAATAAAACACTTCCCAAGAGCATCCCAGCAAAAAGAGATCCCAAATTGAATCTGGATGCAGAAACAAAGAGAAGCTCTGTTAAATTAAATAAAGCAGTCACTTAGAAACACAGGAAATCCAGGGCTCACTAAGAAATCTTTATCACACTCAGGACAGAAAGATTCTAAATCCCAAACTGAGGGTTTGATTCCCATTTTTTAAGGGTAAATTTGAATTATTTTTGTCTTTTTCTCCCCTCTATTAAAAGCAGAAAAGAGAAAATCCTTCTCCGTATCACTTCTTCTTCTCCAATTAATCAAGGATAAAAAAAAGGGACTTAATATAAGGAACAGGGAAAAAAACAATTAAAATTGGGTGGATTAAACTCATTTAGCTCCATCCTTTAAGCCAGATCAGCCAGTTAAACTCGGAGGTTTAACGGGGGGAAAGGAAAAGACAATTCCAGACGAGGCAAAAAAAATCGGAGTGACTTAAAAATGCTCCAAGACAAACATGTCTGGCGAGAATAGAAATTTCGAGCAGAGAAAGGAAAGTTTAAAAGCACATTTGCTTGGTTTAAACCTTTTTTTGGAGGCCTTTTGTGCCCTTTACATTCAATTTCTACACCTCCTGCTCTCAGGTGATGCCTCTGGAACCATCAGTAGTAAAATAAAAAAAAAAAGATTAACACAAATTGGCTCTCAAGAGCAGAAAAATGGAAAACAAAGAGGTTTTCCAGCTCTTTCTCAGTATTATTCTCTTTGAATGAGCAAAGAAAATGTTCATTTTACTCATTTGTCTTTCATTTTTCTTTGGGTGTTTCCTGCATCATCAAGGAAGCAGCCAGAGTTCAGATTTTCCATGGAAATCATGGAATTAGGGCACAGCTCAGCTCAAAAGCTTGGACCAAACACAACCTCTCCTTTTTTTTCTCTTGCTGGAGCACCACAACTGTCTGGAAAACATCAAATATTTCCAGGGATAAAAGTGAAAAGCTTAAAAAAAAAAAAGAAGCCTGGGAAGCTCTTGGAAATACAACAACCAAAGCAATTTTGCAGGTGATCACTCCAATTTTTTATATTTTTTTTTCTCCTTGCAGCTTAAAAATGAAAGTGAAGGGGGGAAAAAAAAGTTGCTGTAGTAATAAATTAATAAATAAATTAATAAATTAATGATAGGAAGAATGCCTTTGAGCCCAGCTTGCTTCACCCCTCCAGATTTGAGGGGAACATCCCTTGGGATGTGTCCCAAGCCTAAGGAAAAGCTTCACTCCCACAAAGAAATCCCAAATCCTGGCACATCCAGGGCAGGAGCAGAAGGTCCATAATTGTCTTTGGGAGGTGAAAGTGAAAGTGCCTCGGCCCAAAAGGAAAAGTGAAAGCGTCCATCCTCCCCCCCGGATCCACGTGGCAAACTCAGGGAATGGCATCAGCCTACAGAGACAACCCGACCCCACAAATGCTCAAATCCTTGGGAATTCACAGCTTCTCCCGGCCATTTCCTGCCCTGCCAGCAGGGAATTCAAACCTCTGCAGCTGCCCAATCCAGGTAGGGCTGAGCTTTCCCTCCTGCTGTGCTCCAGGAGCTTTGCATTCCTTGGAATTCTGTTAATCTGCTTCTTCCTGCTCCCTTTAAAGTCGGCTCCTCTGCCCTTTCCTCCTGGAGATGTCCCCGTGTGCCCTGTCCTGGCCAAAGGCAGCCTGAGGGAATGTGACCCTTTTTCTGTCACCACCACCCAGCCACTTCCAAAGGTCAGCCCAGGAGGAAAATTCATGGAACCACTTGGCAGAGTTTGCTTCTTGCCCAATCTTTTTGTTTAAAACCTTAAAATGTGAGGAGCACGCGCTGCAGGTATCTGAGTGTTGACAAATCCTCAAAATTCCATGATCCAGCCCACACTGAACACAGTCACACTGCTCACCCACAGGGCTTTTCCCGAGCCTTCCCACAGCCCCTTCTCCTCTCCAACCACATTTTCCTGGCTTCATCCCATCCTCAAAATGAGCTGGAATATTGGATATCGCAGCAGGATCAGTTCTGGCACCATCACATCCCACTCTGTGCCAACAACAGCTCCTGTTCATCCAGCTGAGGAGGATCCTCAGTTCCTCCAGCTCCTCAGGATCATCTTCAGCTCCTCCAGCTCCTTAGGATCATCTTCAGCTCCTTGAGATCATCTTCAGCTCCTCCAGCTCCTTGGGATCATCTTCAGTTCCTCCAGTTCCTTGGGATCATCTCCAGTTCCTCCAGCTCCTTAGGATCACCTTCAGCTCCTCCAGCTCCTTGGGATCACCTTCAGCTCCTCCACCTCCTTGGGATCATCTTCAGCTCCTTGAGATCATCTTCAGCTCCTCCAGCTCCTTGGGATCATCTTCAGTTCCTCCAGTTCCTTGGGATCATCTCCAGTTCCTCCAGCTCCTTAGGATCACCTTCAGCTCCTCCAGCTCCTCGGGATCATCTTCAGCTCCTTGAGATCATCTTCAGCTCCTCCAGCTCCTCAGGATCATCTCCAGTTCCTCCAGCTCCTCAGGATCATCTCCAGTTCCTCTAGCTCCTCTGGATCATCTTCAGCTCCTCCAGCTCCTTGGGATCATCCCCAGTTCCTCCAGATCATCTCCAGTTCCTTAGGATCATCTTCAGTTCCTCCAGCTCCTCAGGATCATCTTCAGTTCCTCCAGCTCCTCTGGATCATCTTCAGTTCCTCCAGCTCCTCAGGATCATCTCCAGCTCCTCAGGATCATCTCCAGCTCCTCCAGTTCCTCGGGATCATCTTCAGCTCCTCCAGCTCCTCGGGATCATCTCCAGCTCCTCCAGCTCCTTAGGATCATCTTCAGTTCCTCCAGCTCCTCGGGATCATCTCCAGCTCCTTGGGATCATCTTCAGTTCCTCCAGTTCCTCAGGATCGTCTTCAGTTCCTCCAGTTCCTCGGGATCACCTTCAGTTCCTCCAGTTCCTCGGGATCACCTTCAGTTCCTCCAGCTCCTTGGGATCATCTCCAGTTCCTCCATCTGAGGCTCCTTGGGATCATCTTCCCAAATTTTCTGGCTCTGCTGAAGTCCAGTTCCTCTCTTTTTCCAATCTCCCATCCTGATTTCCTCCTTTCCCTGTCTGAGATCTCCCAAACTCACCCTGGCTGACTCTGGATCACCTCTGAGTGAGACTTTGCCACTCCTGGGAGCTGATTCCTCAGTGCCATACTGGGAACATCTCCCATGACAGGAGCTTTGAGGAAAAACTGGATATTAGGAAAAAATTTTCCCCCAAAAGAGGTTGTGAAGCATTGGACGAGGTTGCCCAGGGTGGAGGAATTTAACATCTGGATTTAACACTTGGGGACATGGGGCAGGGTTGGGAATGGTGGGGCTCATCTTTGAGGGCTTTTCCAACATAGATAATTCTGGAATTCCACTTTTCCTACCCCAAAATACAAACAACTGATTTAACCCTGTGTTTGCTGGTGGCTGAACGTGCCATGGGATAACAAATCCAACTCAAAGCTGCTCCCACAGAGCCAACACAGGTGGCATTTTCCATGTTTTCCACAAGCAGATGTTGGGCATGGGATGGACTGGGATCAGAGCAGGCTTGTCCTCATAGTCCAGCCAAAAGAAAACCTCTGGCTTTAATTGGGCTCATGGAAGCACCCAGGGGTTTTCTGGAGGTCTCACCACAGGATGCTGCAGATGAGGAATAAAAAATAATTGCTAAATGCAAAATAATCCCTCCTTTTCCTCTGGAAGTCACAAATGCAGCTTCCATGAGTTTTCAGGGGGCAGCTCCACTCCCCTGGCCTTAAATCCAGGAGTTGTGTCCTGCTTTGGGGTGGGATCACCTCTTCTGCTGTATTTAACCCCCCCCCCCACCCCCAGTGAGCCAAGGCTGCTCCAAAGCAAAGCCAGGGGTTGGATTTTAAATTCTCCCTGGGATCAGGCAAGCTGGGAATGAGGATGTGGAGGCTGCAGGAGCTTTTGTGCTGCTTTTCATCTCATTCTAAGGGCCTGACAGGATTTCTTGGGATGGTTTTTAGGTGATGCAGGGAATTTCTGGCATCTTTTCAGGACAGCAACCTTCAGAGAGCTGCACTCGAGCTCTGCCAACACAGATTTGATCTCCCAGCAATATCCAAATGCATCCAGTTGGATGAGGAGGGAACATTAGTGAGAAGATTGTGTTCCTGCACTGTGTAAAAAACAAACAAATCAGCCCTGTGTCATCAGAAATTGCAGCAAACCTGGGGGTGTTTCCCAAATTCCCAACCAGAGGTGTCTCCGACAAGAGAATTACAAAGGAAATGGGTCTGTTGAATCCAGGAAAAGCTGGAGAGACACAGAGATGATGGATTTCTCTCTCTTCTGGCCAAACAGATGGGAAAAAGGAAGGGGAAACACCTCAAGTTGCACCTTGGGAGGTTCAGACTGGATGAGAGGTTGGAATTTTCCCTCTGGAGGGTGATGCAGCCTCAGGACAGCTCCCCATTTCTGGCTGGGCCAAGCCACAAGTGCCTCACTCTGAAAGGATGAAAAATGGACTCAGAGTAGGAATCCTCCACGTACAAACCCTTCCAAGTGCCATTTCTTTGATTTTATGACCTCCCTCGTGCTCCTTTCAGCTGCTCACAAAGCTGAGAATGTGGCTTTTTACACATTTCCCTCATGAATTCACAAAAAGCAGCTCTTGCTGCCTTTTCTCTCAGCAGATGCTCCCCAAAACCCCATCCTGCTGCAGCTCCCTAATTCTGTCACCTCACCCAGGGCTGTGGATCCACTCAAAAGTGTCCTTGACTCTTCCCAAGCCACCAGCACAGGAATTTTGGCATTGGGATAACTAAAAGCAACGTTTTCTTTGCAAAACCACCCAGCTCAGTGATTTTTCCATGAGGCTGAAATGGCCTGAGAGAGGCAGGCTTGGGAGAGCAGCAGTGGTAGAAACAACTTCCCTGAGGCAGAGCAAATTCCCAGTGGGAAAAGGGAAAAACAAACCAAACCCCTCCACTCACACATTCCCTCTGGAGCCTTTGGCTGTGGAAATCACACATTTTTCAATTTCCCATAAAAACAACCAAAGCTAAGCACTCAAATCAAATACTCCCTCACAACTAGGGGGTTCTGACCATCAAAAAAATCTCCCAGACTGGGCAAAAACAGCATTTAGCCCCCAAAAAATCAACATTTCACTGTGTGTTTCCAAGAGATTCTAACCAAGAACAAGCAGCTGGCCACTTTGGCAGCTGCCAGAGTGACCAACAGATATTTTATGTAATAAAAACCAGCCCATTCCAAGCTGGGATCCACCAAAAAGGCGGTGACTACGTGGATCTTGTCCCAAAACTCCTTTTCTTCCCCTCCTGGCACAGCCTGGGGCTGTAATGAAGAAAAGCAGCAAAGTGCAGCAGAAAAGAAAGGAAAAGAGGTTATTTTTAAGCCAGCCATTTTTGCATGGATTCCCCAAGAGTTGTGCCCCGAGGTGGGATGTGGATGTTAGGGAATATTGGGGGTGAAGATCTGGGAATGAGGAATATTCAAGCTGGCTCTGCTACAGGCCAAACCTGCAGGTTTAAGAGGAACATTAAAAATAGACCAAACTTGGACATAAAACCAGTTTCAGAGCCACCTACCAGTCTGTGGTTTGAGGCAAGTACTTACAATTCTTATCTCAGGAGATAAGAGTTTCTGAAATTCTCTGACAATAATTTTTTTTGGCTGGAAAACAGGAATTTCTGTGAAATTTTGTTTCCTTTACAGAACAACATATAAAAAACATTTCTTCTAGTGCAGACCAGTGATTTCCAGACCCAACCACAGCAGGGTTGAGCCCCTGCTCAACACCAAAACGAGTTGCAAGCTGCACTAAGAAATATCCATTTTTATCAAACACTGGGGTAAATCCAGGAGCTTTGTGTTCTGACTCGAATATCCCAAAAAGCAGAGCTTCACCCAGCACCTCCTGCAGCCACACTGAGCACCAAACCACCAGGCTATGGATCCTTTTAGATCATCACAGCCTTTCTTGCACATTTTTTATAAAAATCCTTTTGTTCCCATGGAGCAAGGACCACGTTTTACATCTATTTTTGTGCCACCCACCTTCCTGCTTGGGTCATCTACCCCAGATTATCCCCCCTTTAAGGAGCGCTGGGCAAGCTCTGCTCCTTTCCAAGCCTTTGTGGGATAATTTGAGGACAATCTGGGATGAGAACTGTGAGGACCAGAGCAGAAATGTCTTTGGATGGAGCAGTGAACCCTCTGCTTCCCAGGGAAGAGCAGGATGGAGCCGGGAACTCTCTGCTTCCCAAGGAAGGGCGGCATGGAGCCGGGAACCCTCCTCTCCTTAGGGAAGGGCGGCATGGAGCCGGGAACCCTCCTCTCCTTAGGGAAGGGCGGCATGGAGCCGGGAACCCTCCTCTCCTTAGGGAAGGGCGGCATGGAGCCGGTCGCCCTCCCCCTTCCCATGGAAGGGCAGCATGGAGCCGCGAACCCTCCGCTCCCAGGGAAGGGCTGGATGAAGTTGGCCGCTCTCCTCTTTGCCAGGGAAGGGCGGGATGGAGCCGGTATCTCCCTCCTCACCCAGGGAAGGGCGGGATGGAGCCGGTATCTCCCTCCTCACCCAGGGAAGGGCGAGATGGAGCGGGTCGCCCTCTCCTCTCCTAGGGAAGAAGGGGATGGAGCCGGGAACCCCCCTCGCTCGCAGGGAAGGG
>VZRZ01006341.1:447435-460346 GCA_013398175.1 Climacteris rufus | reverse complement strand
GGGGCTTTCTGGATGGATTTGGGGATTGCAGGATGCTTTGGAGGGGGTTAAAGGGTGGTTTGGGGGTTTTCAGGACGGATTTGGGGGTTGCAGGATGGTTTTCGGGATTCCAGGATGGTTTTAGGGCTTCCAGGACAGCTTTGCGGGTTCCAGGACGGTTTTGGGAGCTTCCAGGACGGTTTTGGGGGTTGCAGGGTGGTTTGGGGATTCCAGGACGGTTTTAGGGCTTCCAGGACAGCTTTGCGGGTTCCAGGACGGTTTTGGGAGCTTCCAGGACGGTTTTGGGGGTTGCAGGGTGGTTTGGGGATTCCAGGACGGTTTTAGGGCTTCCAGGACAGCTTTGGGGGTTGCAGGGTGGTTTTGGGGGTTGCAGGATGGTTTGGGGGGGTTAAAAGGTGGTTTTGGGCTTCCAGGACAGTTTTGGGGTTTGCAGGGTGGTTTTGGGGTTTACAAGGTGGTTTGGGGGTGTGCAGGGCGGTTTTGAGGCTTCCAGGGTGGTTTTGGGGTTTGCAGGTTGGTTTGGGGGCTTTCTGGATGGATTTGGGGAATGAAAAACATCCTGCCCAGGAATACTGGCAAGGGGAATGAGGATCTCAGGAGCCAATTAAAAAGCCCATGCTGTGAAAATAATGGGACTCATAATTCCCTTTATTTTTATGGAGGGGGTGGATGCATGAACACATGGAGCTGTTCTTTGCTTGGTGCTACCTTGAAAAGCCACCTGAGAGGGGATGGCATTGTCACCTGATGGTGGCAGGTGAAGCCAGACTTGTCCCATGTCAGATGCTCAGCCAGGGTGGAAAATCGGGTGTCCAAGCTCCACGTATTTTTTGGGAAGGCATTCTTTAGGTGGGCTGAGTTGCTCCTTGATCCCAGCTCTCCCTTCTCACAGCCAGCCCATGTTCCTCCATCAATGCAGAGCTCCCCAGAATTACAGAATGGTTTGGGATGGAAGGGTTGGGAGAGTTGAAAACCCATCTTGTTCCAGCACTTTCCACTGTCCAACTCCTGTCCAACCTGACCTTGAAGAATTCCAGGGATGGGGCAGCCACAGCTTCTCTGGGCAACCCATTCCAGGGGCCTCCCCACCCTCCCAGCCAAGAATTCCTTCCCAATATCCCATCTGTGAGATGCCAAACACCCATTTCCTGCATATCCATGACTTTAAGTCACATATTTATTTATTCCTTTTTTTCCAGGCTTCTGGGCCGACAGGACCCCTGTCCATGAGGCTGCCAGGAGAGGGGAGATCCTGCAGCTGCAGCAGCTCATCGAGAGCGGCGCTTGTGTCAACTCTGTCACCTACGACTCCATCACCCCCCTGCACGAGGCCAGCCTCAGGGGGCAGACCCAGTGTGTCAAACTGCTGCTGGATGCAGGGGCCCAGGTCTGCAGCTGGCTCTCATCCACCTGGGAATTCTTGTTCATTGATGTGCAGAGCTGTTTCTGGGATCTGGATTGCCCCTGTCAGCTCTAGAGCCAAAATCAGCTGGAATCTCTGCAGGGAGTTGCCTGTCCCTTGAGTTCTGCTTGGGCTCCTCACTCCAAGAGAGACGTGGAGGGGGTGGAGCGTGTCCAGGGAAGGGAATGGAGCTGGGAAGGGTTTGGAGCACCAGGAGGGGCTGAGGGAGCTGGGAAAGCGGCTCAGCCTGGAGCAAAGGAGGCTCAGGGGGCCCTGCTGGCTCTGCACAGCTCCTGCCAGGAGGGGCAGCCAGGGGGGATTTGGATCTTCTCCCAGGGAACAGGGACAGGAGGAGAGGGAACGGCCTCAGGCTGGGCCAGGGGAGGCTCAGCTTGGATTTTGGGAAAATTCCCTCCTGGAAAGGGCTGTAAAGTATTGGAATGGGTGGTGGAGCCCCCATCCCTGGAGGGATTCCAAATCCGTGTGGATGTGGCACCGGAGGGGGGGACAGTTTAATGGTGGCCTTGGCTGTGCTGCTTCAACTGAACTCCATGATGTTAGAAATCTTTTCCAAGCTGAACAATTCCACGATTCCATGACTGTGCCTGAGGTTTTGGCTCCCTGCAGGTGGATGCCAGGAACATTGATGGCAGCACCCCCCTGTGCGACGCCTGCGCCTCGGGCAGCATCGAGTGTGTGAAGGTGCTGCTGTCCCACGGTGCCAAGGTCAACCCTCCCCTCTACACGGCCTCGCCTCTCCATGAAGCCTGCATGAATGGTAAATCCACAGGCTCCTGCTTTTCCATGGAGATTTGCAGCTTGGGGGTTGGAGAAAAGCAGCTTCAAGTGTGTCAGTTCGACCGTGAGGTGTTGGTCAGCCTGTGCTGGTGTTCAGAGGTTGTTGGATGGGAAGGAAGTGCCAGAGGTTTTTGGGAATTGCTGCTGCCTGTACTGCTCCATATCCTTTCCCCAAACTTTTGAGAAGTCTGCAGACACCAAAACAACATCCCTGCTGGTGTGTCCCAGCCACTCTCTCCTTCCCCCATTCTCTCCTGGATGTCTGGATCAAGGTTTTGGAGCAGAGCAGAGGAATATTTAATCACAGAATCCTGGAATGCTTTGGGTTGGAAGGGACTGTAAAACTCAGCTCATTCCCACCCCCTGCCATGCCCTGGGCAGGGACACCTCCCACTATCCCAGGTTGCTCCAAGCCCTGTCCAGCCTGGCCTTGGACACTTCCAGGGATCCAGGGGCAGCCACAGCTTCTCTGGGAATTCTGTTCCAGGGCCTCACCACCCTCACAGAGAAGAATTTACTGATTAATTACTTTTACTAACTTAAGTCAAATTCCTTCCCTGAACTTTCACTTGCACAGAGGGATCAGCAGGAAAACCTGGATGTGAGAGCAAAGTCCGTATGAGGTTGTGACCAAATTTCTTCATAATTTTATACCTCCCTCTCCTCTCTGTGGGATGGAACAACTCCTCTCTCCTTCCCACCACTGTTTTTGTTAATTGCTCTCCTGGACAGAGTTTCCTTCACCTTGGAAGCATTTTTGGCAAGCAGGGAGTTCTTAAATCCATAGCTGAGTTCCTGCCTGGCTTTTCCTTGTGGAGCCTTTTCCCCAGGCTCAGTGAGGATTCCCTGCTTTTTGCTAAGCTGGATTATTCCCACTGGGAAAAACAAAGCTGGAGTGGCCTTGAAGGTGATGTGACCCACCCAGGGCAGGATCAGCAGCACACCCAGCCCCACCAACAGCAGGAGATTCAGTGCAAATCCTTGATCCAGCTGCTTTGACTGGATATTCCCTGCTGGCTCCAGCACATTGCCTCCATCTCTTGTGTCCTTGTTGTGTTGACTCCAACTTCTCCTTGTTCAGCCATCCCAAATATTAACCAGGCTGATGTGAGCATCCCATGTGAGCTGGATTCCTGCCTTTGACTGGGATTTTCCCTTTCCCAAAGGCAGCTCAGAGTGCGTGCAGCTCCTCATCGACGTCGGCGCCAACCTGGAAGCTCACGACTGTCACTTTGGGACTCCCCTGCACGTGGCCTGTGCCAGGGAACACCTGGATTGTGCCAAGCTGCTCCTCAAGGCAGGTATGACCCCCCCACATACCCCACCCAAGGTTTCTTTGAGGTGGGCAGGATGTGTTTCCCTTGGTTCTCCACACAGGAATTCCATTGGAGAAGTTCATCGTTCGCAGCGTAACGGAGATAGGAAAGGTTTGGTTTTTATGGAGGAAAATTAATGCTGAAATCTTTTTGCAGCACAGCCACCCGATATCCAGGTTGTGATGTTCCATATTCCAACCCTGGAATTATCCAAGGCCTGGTTGGATGTGACTTGGAGCAACCTGGGATAGTGGAAGGTGTCCCTGTCCATGGCAGGGGGTGCAATGGGATGAGCTTTAAGATCCCTTCCAACCCAAACATTCCATGATTCCCATTCTCTGAATTTAACAAAATTCACAGCTCATTAAAACCACACAATTCAGTGTTGTGCCCAAGTGCCTTGGCTGGATCCAGGCTTCATATCCCAGTTTTCTTCTCATTTTGCTGGGAAATTTGAGCTGGACTTCTTATCTTTGCCTTTGCCAGGAGGAGATTTGGTCCAGAGGTGAGGATTTATTTAATTGAGCATTAATTGTGTGAAAATTCCACATCTACATTTGGTTCCAGCTGATTCCACAGCCATTAATTGATTCCCTAAAAGTTCCAGTTTCTCATTAATTCCAATTAAATTCACTGTGGCCAGACTTTTAAAAGGGAATTGTTTGGGTTCAGTAAGGTCTCTGCTGGAAACTTTCCAACTGCACAACTTCCAACTGATGCCAGTTCTTCAAATCCCAGCATTTTGGGGAGTAGGGAAGGACTTTTTGCTTTAAACTTCTAAAAAACTCAGGCAAAATACCCATAACTAAAACTTGTCTTTGCACTGGGTGAGCTGGAACATCTCCTGGGTGTTTCTGTTGAAAGAATTTACAAAGTTCCCGCTTTCTGGAGTGGGAATGGCTTTTGCTGGCTGTGGCCAGCAATTCCCACCCAGCTGCTCATTTCCCCAAAAACCTGGCCTGAAACCCCATAAAATCAGAGCAGAAAATCCATGAGAACTCCACCAGCAATTTGATTTCCTATTTATGCTGAGTTTTTTTGACTCCCATGCCAGCAACTCCTGTTTTTCCCATCCCGTTTCCCACTCCATCCAACCATTCCTCCATTTTGAGGCGAGCCAGGCTTTCCCTTGGACAACTTTGCTCTTCTTTCTGTCCTCAGGGGCCAATGTGAATGCTGCAAAGCTCCATGAGACAGCTCTTCACCATGCAGCCAAGGTGAAGAACGTGGACCTGGTGGAGATGCTGGTGGAGTTTGGAGGGAACATCTACGCCCGGGACAACCGAGGGAAGAAACCCTCAGATTACACCTGGAGCAGCAGCCCCACGGCCAAGTGCTTTGAGTATTATGAGAGTAAGTGGGATAAAACCTTCCTGCCTTGGGAATTTGGTCATAAGAGCTCCAGGTCCTGGTGGGTTTGGAGGGGCCAGGTCAGCTGAGAGTCATGGAATGGTTTGGGTTGGGGTGGGTTGGGTTGGGGTGGAATGGTTTGGTTTGGGTTGGGTTGGAATGGTTTGAGTTGGAATGGGTTGGGTTGGAATGGTTTGGGGTGGATTGGAATGGGTTTGGTTGGAATGGGTTGGGTTGGNGTTTGGGGTGGGTTGGGTTGGAATGGGTTGGAATGGGTTGGGTTGGGTTGGAATGGGTTGGGTTGGAATGGGTTGGGTTGGGATGGAATAGGTTGGGTTGGGATGGAATGGGTTGCATTGGAATGGGTTGGGTTGGGTTGGGTTGGAATGGTTTGGGGTGGGTTGGGTTGGAATGGGTTGGAATGGGTTGGGTTGGGTTGGAATGGGTTGGGTTGGAATGGGTTGGGTTGGGATGGAATAGGTTGGGTTGGGATGGAATGGGTTGCATTGGAATGGGTTGGGTTGGGTTGGGTTGGAATGGTTTGGGGTGGGTTGGGTTGGAATGGGTTGGAATGGGTTGGGTTGGGTTGGAATGGGTTGGGTTGGAATGGGTTGGGTTGGGATGGAATAGGTTGGGTTGGGATGGAATGGGTTGCATTGGAATGGGTTGGGTTGGGTTGGGTTGGAATGGTTTGGGGTGGGTTGGGTTGGAATGGGTTGGAATGGGTTGGGTTGGGTTGGAATGGGTTGGGTTGGAATGGTTTGGATTGGAATGGGTTGGGTTGCAAGGAAATGTTGAGATGATCCAATTCCAACCCCTGCCGTGGGCAGGGACACCTCCCACCACCCCAAATTGCTCCAACCCCACCCAACCTGGTCTTGGGCACTTCCAGGGATCCAGGGGCAGCCACAGCTTCTCTGGGCACCCTGGGCCAGGCTAAATGCTCCTGGTATTTCCCAGAGTTTTTGCTCCCTCAGCCCAGAACTGCTCCTGTAGCTGCTTCCCAACTTACACTGTGCCCACTTCAGTCTTTTCTTTTCCTTCAATTCAGGACCAGATCCAGGGCAGATGCAGATGTTGGAGGCTGGGGGTTGCTTTGTTCCATACAAAGCAGGGATGAGGATTAATCCAGCAGCACCACATGGAAATCTGAGTGTCTGGGATGGTCCCAGAGGATCAGAGGGGGTGATCCAGTGGGTGCTGCTGGATTTTGGGGGGGATGGAGGAGCAGCTGAGGGAGCTGAGGAGGCTCAGGGCACCCTGCTGGCTCTGCACAGCTCCTGCCAGGAGGGGCAGCCAGGGGGGTTTTGGGATTTTCTCCCAGGGAACAGGGACAGGAGGAGAGGGAGAGAGGAGGAGGTTTAGATTGGATTTTTTGGATATTTCTCCATGGAAAGGGTGCTCGGGCATGGAATGGGCAGTGAGGAGCCCCCGTCCCTGCAGGGATTTCAAATCCACATGGATGTGGCACTTGGGGACACTTGGGTGGCCTTGGCCATGCTGGGAACGCTTGGACTCGATCCCAGAAGGTCTTTTCCCACCTCAGTGATTCCCTGGCTCCAAGAATTCTGTTCAGGCAAGGCAGGGAGCCAGGAGAAGCTCCTTCCCAGTGGGATTTGCAATGGGAGCTCCTTCCCAGTGGGATCTGCATTGGAGGCTCCCCCCACCCCCATCCCCGCGTGCTGGGGGAGCCCAGGCCGGCCTTGTGACCGTGGCCTGGGCGATTCCAACTTCCCCAAAGTGGGAAATCTTTGCTGTGGAGGAGCTTAGCACCCCGTGAGCCCCCTCTGGATGCCACTTTGTCCCTGCAGAGACACCTCTGAGCCTGTCCCAGCTCTGCAGGGTGACAGTGAGGAAAGCAGCCGGGCAGCGGGCGCTGGACAAGATTGCCAAGCTCAACATCCCTCCCAGGCTCATCCAGTACCTGTCCTACAACTGACAGCAGCCAGCAAGGATGGGCCCTTCCATCCCACCCTCTGAAGGATCTCTCTTTCTCTTCTACCTCCCCCCCTTCCTCCCCCAAAATCTAATTTTAATTTAAGCAAACTGTAAATAATATTTATGAGGCAGCGCTTCCTTTTTTTTTTTCCCCAAGGGCTCAGCTCCTGTGAGGTCTCCTGAGGGGGATTTTTAGGCTGTTCCTAGGGTGGGATGGATCCCTAATTTTCCCTCATTTCCTCTGTGTGATGCAGCCAGGCTGCCTTTGCAGCCAGTGAGGGGGATAATTCTGGAGCATGAATCATCTGTCCCCTTTTAGATGATCCAGCATGGAATGATCCAGCCTGGAATGACCCAGGACACCTGTCCCTGCTGCCTGCAAAGGGCCTGGGAGGTGAAACCCTTGGCTGTGGCTGGGATGCAACAGGAGGGGAGGGCTCTGCCTTGAGATTTGGGATTTTTGAACTTTCTTCTTCCCACTCTGGAGCTCCTCTCTCCGTGCTGGAGCCTCTCCTGAGCTTGGAATTGGGGCTGGAATCCCTTGAAAGGGACTGGAGCTCTGTCCTTGGGTGGATTCAAACATTTGAGCAGAGCCAGAATTCTCTTCCACCTTCCAGTGGAGCCTTTCCCTGTTCGCAGCCACAAATCCTGGGAATTGGGGGGGATGGAGCTTCCTGATGCCTCCATCTGAGCCCTGTGATGAGAACAAATCCCTCCAAAAGTGCTCGAATCCAGGAGGAATCCAGGCTTGGAGAGCTGAGCTGGAACTGAATGCACTTTATGGTGACCAGCAAACCACTTTCTTTTTTAAATTTGTAATTATTTTAATTAGATTTATTCCCCCCCTCACACTCTTTATTGTTATTAATTTTTTTGTGCTGTGTTTTGAGCTGGATGGAAAAAAAAAATTCCAGATCCTGCTGTTCTAATCCTGATTTTTGTGTTTCAATTCTCAGAAATGTGAAGCTGCCAAGAAGCTCAGGGAAGCCCTCAAGGTGTGGGGTTTTTTTTTGTGGGATTTATCCCTGTGAGTGACAGGAGAAAGGTTTTGTGGAATAGTTGGGGTTGGAGGGGAACTTTTGGGGTCACTTAATCCAACCCCTTGTGTTGTATCCTTCAGGAAAAGCTTCCCTGCCCAACGTTCTTGTCCTTCCAGATAAATCTATATTAAGAAAATTACATCTTTGGGTAATTTGGGATGAAAACTCCTTTTTTGTTCGAATCCAACCCCCTTTTTAGCTTGCTTTTCTACCACTGCCTAAGCTGGTGAAATAATGGAATGATAAAATCCAAGTTTCTAGTGGAAAAGCAAAAAGATTCCTTGGACAACCAAGAATAAAATCCCAAGATCCTGTGGATGCCATCTTTATTTTTTTCCCTGGGAGCTCCTAAAATTTATTTATTTATTGAAAAATCTCTTTCAGTTTCTTGCTGATCAATTCATGAATCAGGAAGGATTGAGGAGACCCAGGAACCTCTGGCTCCTCCAGCACCATCCTTGCTGGAATTTCAGCTTGGAAAGCTGGGAATTGCTAAATTAGGATGAAAGGAGAAGCTTTGGAGACAACAGTGCCCTGAATGAGGTCACTTTTGCTTTGTGCTCTCTCCTGATCCATGAATTGCTGGTAATAATTCCATTTATGAACAGAGGAGGCTGTGGGATGTCATGGAGAGCCATTCCCAGCTCTGTGCTTGGGAATTGGAAGGCTCAGGATGAACCCACAGGACATCCCAGACTTCCCAAAGGCCATGGATGAGCTGTTCCAGCTCTTCCAATCTCTTTCCCAAGAGATTCCTTCTCCAGTTGTGGTTTTTCCCCTGTGTTTAAGAGGAAGAAGCTCTCCAGGGGATCTGGAATTTTTAGGCATCTCCTGGATTTCCTCTGGCCCATGCAGTGTCAAAGTTTGGGATAAAAACCTTGGAGATCCCAAGAGATTCCCCAAGAGATTCCTCAAGAGATTTCTCCTCCAATTGTGGTTTTTTTCCCCTGTGTTTAAGAGGAAGAAGCTCTCCAGGGGATCTGGAATTTTTAGGCATCTCCTGGATTTCCTCTGGCCCATGCAGTGTCAAAGTTTGGGATAAAAACCTTGGAGATCCCAAGGATCTCTTGGATCACTCTGGGTGTCTTTTCTGTTTGGGTGACTGGGGAAGGACCTTGGGATTTTTGGGATTTCTGGGAATGCCAGAAGCAGCTGGATCCCTGGAATAATGAAATAATAATGGAATAATGAAACTCCTGCTCTGGGTTCCACCCTCTGCTTGATTTTTGTGCCACTTTGGGACAATTCTTGCACTCCCTCCACCCTTTTATCCCAACTCAGGGCACGAATCCAACCCAAACCACCCCAAATCCCACTCCTGCTTTCATCCCTGCTCTTCCCAGGCTCCCCAAAACTCCAAACCCAGGGGAACATTTTTGGGCCAACTCCTCTTCCCTGTGGGTTTCTCCTGAGGATGCAGCAGGGTGGGGAATGATGTGGAACAACCCCAGTGCTGCAGGGAGGCCCAGGTGGGAACAGGGATTTGTTTTCATCCATGGAAATCTTTGGGACACTCAGTGGAATTTTGAGGTTGACTGGGGAGGAGGAGCTGGATCCTGGCAGCTTTCCCCTCAATTATGAAGTTTATCCAGAGAAAACAAGGTGGGATTGAGGGGATTCCTTGGAAGGAAAGAGCAGCAGATTCCCTGGATGAGGCAGAGGATCCACCCTCCCCCTCCCTGCAGGATTTGTGCCCTTTGGCTGCAGCTTCCCAAAATTTCAGTGGAAAAAGAGCAGCAAAGGGACAACACCAAAGGCAAACAGGGTTGGTGTTACTGGGTTTTACCTTCAGGGGTCTTTGTGAGAGAGGAAAAAACATCCCAGGAGTTTTCCTGAGCTTTCCAGCCCTCTGGAAAGTGGCACCTGGAATGAGTCAGGCTCATGGTCAGAGCAGGTACAAACAGGAAATTTTGTTCCACTTCTTCATTTGGAAATAAAACCACCCAAACACTGAAGATCCTGAGAATTTTCCTGAGTTTTCCCACCCCCTCTTCATCACTTCCCTCCTTTTTTCAGGACAATGAGGGATCTTGCAGGATTTTCCAAGGAGATGGTGCCAATCCCACAATTTTGAGGGGTTTGGGGAGTCTGGAGAACATCCCTGGAGAACCAGATCATGTTTTTTTAACCCCCAAACTGACATTTTCAACCCCAACCCAGCACATAAATCCACAGCAAGGTAGCAAAGCATAAGGAAGATAAAAACCTCGCTGATTTCTTGGGATCTCTGGAAAGCTGGATGATTTCTTTAGGTTTTCCCACCCCAGGCTCCCCTCCCTGCATGTCACCAGGGACAAAATCCTTGTATCCTAAAAACAAAACCCCAAACTCACTCACTTTTCACCCAGCAGTGTCAGGATGGATCTTGAGCTTTGCTTGATGCCCTAAAACTGTGATATCCTGAATTTTCTCTGGATTTAGGCACTCGGGAAGTGTGGAAAGGGTGAAAAACTCTTTGTGTTTCTACCTGATTGCCTGGTTTTTAGTGGTGGGGAAGATTTGGGCACGTAGCATGATATTTATGATTAAAACTGGAAGGTTTAATGTTATTTATAATTAAAACTCACTCTGGAAGGCTTAATCTGTGTCTGACTCTTCCTGCTGGAGGTGGCTGTGGAAAGGGGGGGTGGGATCTGCATGGGAATCCTCTTCCTTCAGCAGCCTCATCCCTGATTCCAGTGCTCTGGAGCCAGGCTGGGAGAGCTGGGGGGGCTCAGCTGGAGAGGAGAAGGCTCCAGGGAGAGCTCAGAGCCCCTGGCAGGGCCCAAAGGGGCTCCAGGAGAGCTGGAGAGGGACTGGGGCCAAGGATGGAGGGACAGGACCCAGGGAATGGCTTGAAGCTGAAAGAGTGGAGTTTTAAATGGGATATTGGGAAGGAATTCCTGGCTGGGAGGGTGGGGAGGGGCTGGGATGGAATTCCCAGAGAAGCTGTGGCTGCCCCTGGAGCCCTGGAAGTGTCCAAGGCCAGGTTGGATGGACTTGGAGCAACCTGGGATAGGGGTAGGTGTCGCTGCCCATGGGGAATGCGATCCTTAAGGTCCCTTCCCACCCAAACCATTCCACGATCCCATAAAACAAACCCCACCTTGTCCTTCACCCCCTCCCGAAACATTTTATTCCCCGTTTCCCAGGGATGCTTCCCGCCTCTCACTGAACCTGGGGAGAAGGGCTGGGACTGAGGAAATCACCCCCCTGGGCAGCCAGAGAAGGGTTTGGGGAAAATCCCGAGCTCTGGAAGAAAACAGAGGCTGGAAAGAATTCCAAAGCAACCGGGAGGGAGGTGATGCTGTGTGGGAAAAAAGGGACAATCCCTCTGTTCCCTGGGAGCTGCTCTCCAGCCCAGCTCCTCACCGAGCCCTTATCCTGGGCCAGAGGAGCCGGCTGGGTGGGGAAAAGCTGCCGGTGGCTTTTTGGGGAGGTGTTTTTGGGGGAAAATTTGTGGAAAAGCTCCCAAATCCGCAGCTCTTGGATGCAGGAGCCTCTTCCCGCCGCGGGGCCGCTTGGCGGAGCTGCTCCCTCCAGGAAAAGCTGCAAAACCTCCCCGGAGAGTGGGAATTGTTTCACCAGCAGGGTCTGCACCAGCCCCGCTGATCCAGGAGATCGACAAATCCTGGGAAAACTTGGGAAAATCCGCTGCCCGACACAAGCCCGGCCGCTTTTCCGAAGGCATTGCCACTCCCGGGAGCCAAAATTCTCTTTTATCCCAGCAAAGCTCCTAAATCTGCAACCACGGGCCCCGCTCCACCTGGATTTGGGTTTTTTTTCACCTTCTTATCCCGGGTAAAAATGTCTGAAAGGAGAAATCACCTCCAGACGGTTCAATCCCTACGCCCAGGCTTCAGTTCTCACCGTCTGAGCTCCCAGATCTGTCTGTCATAAAATTCCCTCTGCTCTCGGCTCAGGGGAGGCACAATTTCAAGGAGAAAAGCAGGAATTGAGGGGAAAACTTGGCTGGGGGAGGAAGGGGGAGCGCAGGGCAGGTTGTGCCCCCATGGATGGGCTGAAAATAGGGAAAAAAACAGGAGTGGAGGTGCTGCAAAAGTGTTGTTTGATCTTTTCAGCTTTGCCTGGGCTCATTTTTGGGGAGATTTCTCCTTTTCAGGGCTGATTTAGGATTGGTTTGGACCAAAGTGGGAATTTAAGGTGGTTTTTTTTTTTAATCTATAAATACTGGAAGGCGCTGGGATCTAAAGCTGCGGAGCTGGGAATGGGTGGGATTTTCAATTATTTATCCCCGCGGGTGTTTCATGGAGCAGCAGCACCATCCTGCTGCCCATCCCGAGGGAGAAAAGAGGGAGAAGACCCCCAAAATCTCCTGGGATGGGGACGGGGGGGGGTCTGTGGTTACGTGGGGCCGGCGGAACGCGGGGCCGGGGCTGCGTGCGCCGGGGCTGAGCTCATGGTCCTATTAATTCCCCATTTGTTAAAATTCCTGACAGCTCCGGCACGGCAGGGCTGGAAAACGAAGCGGCTCCGGTTGCACTTAACCCCTGCAGGAGCTCCTGGCTTTTTTTGGGTTGGGAGATTTTGGTTTTTTTGGGTGGATGGAGTTTTAGGCGGAGTTCATGCCCTGGAGGTTGGTGGGCACCACCTTGGCCACCCTGTGGATGCTGCAGGTCCTGGTGTGGCTCCCAGGATCCTTCCAGATGCCCACAAACCCCTCCTGGCGCCTCCAAAAACTTTGTCCAGTTTAATCCCCCTCCAGCCGGCCGGGCTGGAGCCACCTCTGCCCGTCCTGGGCTGTTGGAAGTCCGATCATCCCTGGGTGCATTTCACGCTCCAAATTCCCTCGGGATCGAGCCCTGGCGCTTTATTTTGGTAACCTGAACTTGGGAAAGCCCTGGGCAGTGAGAGGGGGAGAGGAGCCCTGTGAAATGCGGCGGCAGCTGGAGCCTCCCGGCCTTCCCGGGAGGAGCCTGAGCGCCTCCGCAAAATCCCTCGGGCTTTACCCAGAGCCTTGGGAATGCTGGCAAAATGGGATGGAGGGACTGGGGAGGTGTCCCCTTCTTGCAGGGAGCACTGGGCTCCTCTCCTCTCCTCTCCTCTCCTCTCCTCTCCTCTCCTCTC
>VZRZ01006341.1:402770-437470 GCA_013398175.1 Climacteris rufus | reverse complement strand
TTCCTTTACATCCCTGTGACCAGCACCCAGTCTCCCATCCCATCCCATCCCATCCCATCCCATCCCACCCCCTCCAACATTTACATCAATCTTTGGGAGAAGGTCAAGGCCAGCCCTTGATTTTTTGTCTGTGCTTAACTGCATCTCATTTATCAGGATAATGATCCCAATAAAACTTCCTCCTTCCCATAAAATCCCCTAATTTATGGCCCAGTCCTGTTTACAACATCCAAGGTGGGCTGTGGGGTAGGATGGGGAAGGGGAGACCACCGGAGTGGGATCAGGAGCGTGCAGCTGCCGGGTTTTTGGCAGCCAATTTTCCCGGGATGTCTCCACCTGGAGCTGGGAAAGTTGATGCTTTGACAAAGCAGGGCCACATTAAAGCCTCACACAGCCTTTTCCAGGCTCTGCTCAGCCTCAGTGTCTGGTTTTGAGGGGCCTGATCCAGGGAATGAGGAAAAAATTTCCCCAACCCAGAAGGTGAAAAGCCTCCGGTTGGATTATCCCAAGGTGGCTCGGCTCCCAGCGCCAGCCCAGATGTGCACAGATGTGTCTGGGTTTGCATGTGCAGACAGGGCAGGGGGGGTGTGTGGGGGAAGTGGATGAATTAATGGAAAAAGAGAAAGTGGGAGGTGGAGGGGGAAGCGGCTCCGACAGGGAAAGCTCCGTGGGGCCCCATGTCCCTGCACAAACCCAGATGTGCCGGGGCCAGGTTGATCCCGGCAGTGTCTGTGGGAAGGGAGAGGAATCTCCACAAATCCCGGCCTAAACTATGTCAGGTTTAGCCTGGAAAATGGGATTTTGGAGAGGATGAGCTCGGGTGTGATCCTCAAACGGCTGCGAGGGTCTCTCCAAGGGGCTGCTGGGTGTAAAATTTGGGATTTGGTGGCTTGTGGTTTGTTTTAGACTTTGCTTCCATGGATGTTCTCAAAGCCAACCCTCAAGCTGGGCTTTTCTAAGCCTGAGAAAAAGCCCCCTGATCCCAGCTGGCACCGTGGTGGAGGAGAGGCTGGGATTGGGGTGCTGGGAGGGGAATGCACCCCCCTGTGACCCCGGCTCCAGGAAGGTCCCACCTGCGAGCCCTGGAGGCGTTGACTCTGCTCCGGGGCTGGGCGGATCCCCAAAGGCAAACAGGGAGTCAGGAGCTGCTTATCCAGGGTGGAGGTGCCACACGTCCCTGGGCATGGACACGGACACATTCCCTGTCCCTGGCAAAGGGTGGTGAGGATTTAGGGGCTCAGCAGGGCTCAGGGCTCTGCCCTTGGGAATTTCACCCTCTGGATCCCAGGGTTCCACAGGCATGGGAGGGGGAGGTCTTGGCTCAGCAGAGCTGACTGGGACCCCATGGAATTCAGCATGGGAGGAAACAGGGAAGCCTGGTTTGTTTAGTCTGGAGAAGTGAGGCTGAGATGGCTGAGGGCTGCACATTCCTGCCAGAGGGACAGAGCAGGGACAGGAACCAGCAGGAGTCGGGGGGGATTTACTTCTACAGAGTAATTAAGGATTTTTGGCTAATTTGCCACTGGCTGCAGGATGAAGAGATAAAGATTCAGCCCAGGACAAGGACATGGGATTTCCCCTCCCTGTGCTCCAGCAGCTCACTGCTGCATTTTTGCAGGAGGAGCCATTTTTCCAGCTTGTCCCAGTTCAGGAAGGGCTGAGCTCCCTCTGGATCAAATCTGCTTCACAGGTCAGAGCTCAGCAGTAAATCCTGTCCCTAAAACCCGAGCTGCTCCTTCCCAGGGGAGCAGGGCTGGTTGAGGGAGCTGGGCTGGAGCTGCAGCCGTGCCCAGACACCCCTGGACAAGGCCAGGGCACAGGATTTTGGGAGAGCTGGGAAGACCGGATGGGTTTGTGCTGCTACAACCACCAGGTGCTCCCTGGAAGCTGCCTGGGAATCAGCCCAGCAGGATCCTCCTTCCCAAGGTTCATCAAGGACAGGATTTAATTTTTGCTAAATGAGGACCTGCTCAGTTCTGAGGGTGGATCTTTTCCGTAGCACGAGGGTTTCAGCGCCCAGGAGGGGGAGGAGAATCCCACTGCTCCTTTTCCCCCAGAAATGAAGGAATCCCTGAAGTGTGAGCTGCCTGGACATGGTGGAATCCCAACAGGACGTGGAGCTGTAAAATGCCAGCTCATGTCCTGCCTGGACACAGCAGGAGGACACAGGTTTGTCCTGGAGCTGCAGCTCAGCTCCGTGTTGTCCTGTGCTGGCTCCCGAGCACGGACACTTCCCTCCCTCCCTCCCTCTCTCCCAGGCAGGACTCGGGTGAGGCAGCTGAGAGGCCGTCAGGAATTTAATGGGACTTGGCACTGGAAACTGTACAACATTTACAGAGAACCACAGGCCTGTGTCTATGTACACCCCCTGCCCATTCCCAGCGCTCCTGGCTGCACGCCTGACAGGCACCCACAACCCCTCCCCGCGGGGTCACCGCTCCCCAATCCCACATTGCAGGGATCAGGGGATGTGGCTCCCCAAGCCTGGATTTCAGGACACAGGGATCACAGGATACAGCTCCCCAAGCCCACATTTCAGGGATGGAGAACTGCTGTCCAAGGACAGAACACCCCGCCGCGCTCAGAGCTGTCACCACTTTGTTTCCTACAATGCTTTGCAGCGCCATTCCCAAGCTGGAATTTCCCTGGATCTTTGGACCACTAGAAATTGGCAGTGCTGCCACGATGAGTATTTACAACCACTCCCTCTGCTCTCCTCACACCTCCAACGCTTCCTCTCCTCTACCTTTCTACCACATGCAAGAACCCCTTGGTTGCCTCCAGTCCTGCTTCCCGTCGGGAAGCGTTTCATTTCCAAAAGGCAACAGTAACACGGAATCTACCTTCACTCCCTATCCCCTCTACTCACTGCTCCTCTGCCCTCCCCAAACCCTTTACAACGTGCCTACAACCTTCCCACACCCTGTAGCAAAGCAGTTCTCTTTCAGTAGTGTCTCCTCCCAGCCCGTGGATTGCTCAGCCAGGGAATGAGTTTGGACACCACCCCCTTGGAGCACGAAGGATCACAGTACTTGAAAGGAAATGCCAAGTCTGAACAACAAAAATACAAAAGTAAAAAAAAAAAAAACAAAAAACAAAAAAACCACCCAAAAAACAAACAAAGAAAAACAAACAAACAAACAAAAAAAACCCCAAAAACCCCAACCCCCAAAGTTGAAACAAAACTGATAAAAAAATTAAATAGTTGGCAGGTTATAAGAGTGGAAATGAGGAATGTACAAGGGACACACGAAGATGAAAGATTCCAGTAGGTGAATTGAGAACCTGTTGAACTTAGGGTCTGGTTTTTTTAGCATTTTTCCCTTCTGAACATGAAAATTTGCAAGAATTCCCACAACCACACACCAGAGTGTGACTTCAGGTGTCAGGTCCTTTAAAGGACTTTTGCAGCATCCATCAAAACCCCCAGTGCTGCCTGAACTTCCACTTTATTCTTTTGCAGCCTCCAGGCTTTTCCAGCCTCCAGGCCCATGGAAAACTTTCAGGAACCCCAGTTTGCTCTTCAAAGCTGCCACGAGGGTTTCTGAAACCCCTCATGAGTAAAAGCAGACCCCAGTTCAACAGTGACTGAACACCAGTAGCTGCCATTCCAACATAAACCCAGGATGTGATTTGCGGAGCAGCTCCCGAGGCGCTCCCGGTACAAAAATGTACACGGAATTATTTATAAATTAACAGTTTTCCCCCAGGCTCTCACTGGGGCTCCTCTTTTTCCTTACACCAGCGTTTCTTTCCTCTTCCCACTGAGCTGCTTCTCCCTGCATTTCCTGTGGCCAGATGAGGTTCTGTGTGTTTTGCCCCCGTTGGTTTCCTCCGAGTCCAGGACGGAGCCGCACTGGGCCGCGCTCTCGTCCAGCTCCATCTCGGCCATTCCCGACTGGCGCTTCTGGGCACGGATGTTGGGCACAGAGGGGTTGTTCTCCTCTGACTCCTCACTCAGCTCTGGCAGCTCCTTGAGCTCCGTGGCAGGAATGTTCCTCTGGAAGGGGGCGATGGCGGAGCGGATGCAGTTCACCCACTGCTGCTTGTGGAAAACGTCGTTGGCCTGCAGAGTGTGCGACTGGCCCGGGCTGGGATCTTGGAAACGCACTCGGAAGATGTTTTTGGCTGCAGAGAGACAGAGGGACAAGCAGGTCAGTTCTGAGTTCCATGTTTAGAGATTCCATTGCAGGTTTGGAATCCAAACATCCAGCAGAGGCACTGCGAGATGTTTTCTAACCCAAGCCCCACCGTCGACTGCTGGAACCCTGAATTCTGAGCATTTCACTCTTTCTGCTTTAACAAGTTGTGATCCCCAGAAATACATTTGATCTTAGACCCTGGAAAAGACTTCCCCTGTTGTGTGATAACCCTGAATTTACCACTCTGTAGTTAAGGTTATGTCACTGGGTGAAACAGAGAGAAATGTAGAAATTTATGTTTATGAAATATTATAATACTAATGTTCAAAATGGAGGATTTAGGTGTTGTTTCATAACTTCCTTTTTACCTTTAGTATTTCCTCCTTCTTCACCAAAAACTTGTGTTTCCTGTCACTGGTTCCCAAAATCCCCAATGCAGGATAAGAACAACTGATGACGGGATTTTAATAGAAACTAATTTACGTGGCAATTGAAAATAATTTAGCTGCCTAACATGAAGTAGAAATAAGCTGGACAAAGGGTGTTGGAGGCCATTTTTTCCACCTTGTTCATAACAACAAAGCACTTTCTGTGCAGCTGTAATAGATAAGATTTTAACAAACAACCTCAGGCTGAAGAAACTTTGAAGTATTTTTACTTCTTGTGTCGAGTGTCTCTCCAAAGACTTCACAAAAAGATCTGCAGCGCCAGGGGCTGACAGCCCTGGTTGGAATGGCAGCAATCACGAGCTGATTTGATCCATACCTTTATCAGAATTGCCAAATGCTCCTCGGAAGGAGCCTCCCATTTTGACATCTCCATCCTGGAGGTCCTCCAGGAGCAGCTCCTGCACAGGGATGGGCTGCCTGTACACCTGGAAGGCCTGGCGCTCGTTGCGCGTCACCGGCCGCGTCAGCACCAGGATGTCTTGGAAGAGGAACACGTAGAGCTTCTGCAGGAGAGAACAACACAACGGGAGTGAAGTGCTGCACTCTGTGTTCCATGAGGACACACATCCTGAGGGATGCAAGGCCACCTTATCTGCAGTTTCACCCACAATAACTTTCTGAGTCTCTTGCAATCTGGCACAGACCAGCATTACATCAACGCCTTTATTGTTTTATTGCTGCCTAGAAAGGGAATTCTGATTTCCAGATGCCAAGGATAGGATGATTAGAAGTGGGATCTTTCCTGGCAGCATGGAATGCCTTGTGTGCAGGAGTAAAACAGCCAAATCAACAAAGGAAACATGGAAAGATTTGAGGTTTAAATCAGGACAAAAGGCAGCAAACCCTGGAGTACAGAGGGGTCTTTCAGCAGAGCTGCAGCGGGAGATAAACTCCTGGCAGCCCAGCTCCAAGCCAAACAGGCTTTTACAGGAACCCTTTTGTTTGGAAGAGCCAGGGCTCCTAATGGGGAATGTCAGAGCACCTGAAGGTAAACAGTGGCAGGAAATCCCTTGGGGTGGAGAGCACTTGCTATGGGCATTTGTAGCTAATTATTTTCCAGCTTCCCAAGGCCGATTGTGAAGCTGTCAGCAGGAAACTTTCCCTCACAGCCCAAAATGAGGCTGCCATCAAGGGATTTCTCCTCTGCTTTTTCAGCTTGGCCAACGTCTAAAGCATCCCTAAGGATGGAAGGCTTCAACAGTCCTGCTCCAAGAGTTTTAACCAGGGAAGGTTTGACAATTAATTAGCAAGAAAACGAGGGACTTACATGTCCATTTTTATTCTTCAGCTCCCCGTGGCACAGTAAAGCTTTGCTGCCTTCAATCCTTGGATCCTTCTGCTTCTCATCCAGGTATTCCAGCTTGTCAATGTAATACTGGCACTCGGATTCACCCTTCTTCAGGTTGATGTCAGAGAGGACTCCTTGGATTATGGAGATCTAAAAACCCAAACAAATTATTAACAGTGACCTTTGCTTCCATGTTGTGACCTCTGCTTGTCCTCCTTCCCTAAAAGTGCTACTTCAGAACTCCAAATGATGGGATCCACGTGGATTGATCCCTCATTTGCTGTTACACTGGGTGACTCACAGATTTATGTCCGCCCAGAAAACCACCCTGTGAATTACTGAGGGTTTAAGATTTCTGGAGCTCCAAAACAACACCCTTAGATCAGAACAACCATAAGGAAACCAGGATTACTCACAGCTTCTTCCAGGATGTGGATATCAGGATGGTCTTTGGGAGTGTGCCTCAGGATCTCCTTGAGGAGCAGGGGGTACTTGACCAGGCGGCTCCGAGGGATGTCCAGGAAGCTCCAAAGGTCCAACTTGCGGCTGAAGGGCGACTCCAGGCAGCGCTGCAGGAAATCCTGCACCCTCCTGTCCTGCTTCTTCTGATCCAGCAGGGCTTTGGCTGCCAGCTGATTGCTACAGTAGCCTTTGTAGGCGTGGAGCCGTGGCAACTGTGAGGGACAGAGGGGTATTTAGGAGTGGGATTCCATGTAGGGGTCACTAGCATGTGAAATTGGTGCAGTTCTACAGCTCTCACTGGGCTATTTTTCCCAATAAAAAAAGCTAAGGGAGTATCTTGTGGGTAGGATGAGCACACAGAGCCTTGGAAGCTCCCCCTGTCTGGGATTAGCAGGGATAACACTCCTGGAATCACACAGGGGACCAAGAGTTCAGGAGTCACAGACTTTTCATCATAAATCAGCAAATAATCCCAAGTCTCCAGGGTGGAATCGGGGCCCGTTCCAGCCAACAGAATCCCATTGTTTTCAGCACTGCCAGGATTTCCCTTTCAATCTTGCACTCAGGGCCACAAAAGCCCCACAGCTTTTCAGCTTCAGGCTTTAAACGTTGTCTAAGCTCAGTTTCAGCCCACTGTGCCCAAGTTCTGAACTCACCCACTTCACAAGAATGGGCCCAATCTGCTCCACTGTTCCATCTGGTTTCGTTGCTTCTCCTAAACTCGCCACTAAGTCTGGAATTGAAACACAAAACGAGGAATTGCAACAATGCCCCAGCCAAGTAACAGGAGAAAGCAGAGAGATGAAGTCCTAGTCAGCACAAACCACCCAGCTGCTCTTACCTTCATGCAGAGGAATGTAGGAATCCAAGTCCCCAAAAATGTGGGTGAGTTCCTCCTCAGACATGATGGACAGTTTCAGCATGGGATCGTGGTAGGCCTGCAACAACAGCACTGTTCAAATATATTCAAATATATTCAAATACATTCCAATCTCCCAAGCCCAAAAGTTGACAATTTAAATCTGAGGTGCAAGAAGTGAAAGCAACAGGAACAGTAACACTGATTTGATACTAAAAGATTTCCCTCTGTATGAAATCATGGAGGACTTCAAATGCAAAGGATTTTCCTGTCTGAACTATTCCCAACTGGGACAGGGATTCCCCAAGCAGCTCTGCACAATCCTTTTGGGGCTGGGCTTGCTGCAATCACACCAGTGCTGTACCAGTGCTCAGGTCAGCTTTCTGGGCCAGCTTTCAACCTGGGATTCTGGGGCTGATAAGAAACCTCTGGGGCTGCAAAGAAATCTCATTATTCTCTGTAATGTCCAGAGAAAAACCCACTCACCTTTCTGGCCAGCTTCAGGTCTTCAATCAGGTCCTGCTCTCCCCTGGACATTTCATATATGGCCTAAGAGGAAGGGTATAAAGCATGCAGAGTTATTTTTCATCCCAGTCTTTCTCAGAAAAAGCCTTTCAGCTCCCATAATGTACAGCCTGGCCTGAATAGGGGTTTGGCCACCCGAATCACTCCGTGGCACCCTGGGCATGACAACCCTGAGTAAATCTGCTTCCCTTAGCCCTGAGAAAGCAGCTTTCCTTCCAACTGTGTGAAAGCCCTGACACCCCTGCACAAGCCAAATTAAATATTAGAGCCTTTTAAATCACTGCTTTTACACAGGCAAGCCTGAAAAACACAAACCCCCCAAAACCGCAGAGGTCAAATCCCAGGCGGCTTCCGGCGGCTTCTGTGTTGTCTCCACAAGATTTGTCTGAGAACTCCAGGAAAAAGCCAAGCCAAGGCCCTGCTGTTTGGCTTCCAACCAATTGTCAGGAGCTTTAGGAGAAAGACAGCTGGCTCTACAAGGAACCTGATGTTGGGCTGGCTGGGGCTGGGATTTCAGCAATGCCGAGCACCCCCGGGGAAAGTCTGGCATCTCCGAAGGGTCAAACTGGGGAGGTGAATTCCCCAGTGAATCCAGAGAGGAATCCACCTTTTCCCATGTCTAATGGGACATAAATCTGAGGTTTAGGAGTGGAGGTGCACAAGAAGATCCAGCTCCCCCCCACAAGGTTGTTCCTCCTTTCCCAATCCCGTTTTTCAGGGACAGCTACCTCCTGGCGCTTGATTTCCTTGGTGCTCAGGGATTCTTTCATGTTGACATCCAACATCTCAGACCAAAGGACACTGTTTCTTCTCTTAGGGGGGGTAGGAGCAGCAGATCTGCTCCATGACTTCTGGGCACAGCCAGGAGATTTGCTGTCGCTGCGAAGGGCGAACGACTGCAGGGATTGAAAAACAAAATCAATTAAAACAAAAAAAAAAGTGTAGAGCCAACATTTCCCAAGTATTACAGCATTATCCATACCCCTCCCAATCCTTCATCCTCCTGGGTTGTACAGGGCAGGAAAACACACCCAGACACTTTTCCTCAGATAAAGGAGCACTTTAATCAGGCTGCTGAGAAAGTCCAGAGCTTGGCAAGGTTTTCCATGCCCCTCTCCCTGCACTGGAGGAGGATGGGAAGGCAAAGCTTGGCTTTCTTTCCAAGCTATGAGGAAGTAAATAAATGAGGATCATAACTCTCCCTATGAAGAGGTTAATCAGGAGCCACTTGAACTTTGCTCTGGGGTTTTGCAAGGTTACTAAAAGCCAGACGTGCTGTTATCTGCAGGTGTGAGCTGAGAGCTCCTTGGAGAACGCTGCTCTAACTGTGCTGGGCAGCAAGGTCAGCTCACATCATGCTCCAGCACACGTGTGTGAAGCCTGGGACAGCTTATCAGCTCCTTCTCTCTATCTGAAACTGTTTATTTTGTTTACTACCTAAACCTAAAACCTGTTTATCCAGCAAGCTACCCGTGAACTCCTGAGGCAGCGCTCGCAAAGTTCAAGGAGACTGTCAAGAAAAGCCTTGAAATCCCATGGGGTGCCTGTTTTAGGCCAAATCTCCAGGTTTTAGGACTCCAAAGCTCTGTTTGTACCTGGATTGTCTGCCCAAAGCGTCGAACCGCACCATTTCTGACAGGAGAGATCAAGTTTGCCAGGGAGGTGACTCGAGCTAAAGGCCGAACCCGTTTCGTGCTTGGCTCCTGCAAAGAAAGCACAGAACAAATTGTCCTGGCTGTGCCTCCCTCTGCAATGTCTCAGGCAGGTTTAGAAAGCACAAACCCACTTAAGGAGTGGGAAACACAGCAAGGAGAGTGTTTGGAAGGAGCCATTCATCTTCAAAGGCTATAAATATTTGTCTGAACTTTAAGGCTGCAATTAAACCGCACAAGTTTTGCCCAGTGTTAAAAGAGGTGAGAGAACATCAGTCAGAATTCAAAATAGAGCTCCAACAGGGACTGTTATGCTTTGAACAGAAATAGACTGAAGTGTTCCCTGACACTGTGTCAGCTAAAGATGGAGCTGTGATCTGTTTCTCCATTTTCTCATCTTTTCCTCTGCAGAAAGAATGTGTTTTTCCATTTTATTTTGGAGAGCAAAGCAGCTTTTCTAACAACCAGCAAACGACCACATGCTGAACATTCCTCGTAGAGACACAAACACACAAAGCAGATAAAGCCTGAAACCTTCAGTTCACAAAGCTTCCTCCTCCTCCTGCTCTTCCCCACCCAACCATGGTCGTTTTTCTTACACCTCGTTTCGATTTGAAAGTTGGAGCTTCTGCTTTTCTCCACCACTAATCCCTGCTGGGAGCCCAAGTCTGTCCCCACCCAAACGCTGCCAAGAGAGAGGAGACGCCCCTGGAAACCTCCTGCTGCTTCAGCTCTGAGCGGTTTTGAAAAATTCTGTTGGCAAGCTTACGTGTTTTACATCCAAAATATTGTGTGGGGAGGGCTGGACAGGAAAGGTGTGCACAGGGGGGAGGGGGGAAGAGATGGGTTGGGATTTAAGGCTTGGAAAAGGCTGGAGGGGGTGTCCTGGTGCTCCTGGCAGAGGTTTAAATGTGACTCATCCTCACAAGGACATTTCTTAGCACGAAGCTCACATGAGGAGATGGAAGCAGCTTCCTTTTGGGTCCGTCTCAATTAAAATTGGTTAATTATTGTTAAATTTCTACTCTTATGTTTCCAAAGGCAAAGGTTGTGGAGGCTGCTTGGGATGAGCTCGGTGCTGTCTCCATTCCCAGCTCAGTTTGGTGGTGTCACTTCTCTTTGCTCAGAAGTGACAAATGCTGAAAGCAAAACAAAAAAAAAAGGGGGATAGGAACACACAGAGCTGGATTCCAGTCATGGGACTGAGGAAGCAAGAAAAGCTACATATGTAAAGTCTGATTTCAGCAACTCGACCCGAGGAGCGGCCCTGCCCACACGAGAGGTTGAGCAATAGAGGAGGAGGAGGAGGAGGTGAGCTCACCCTGAATTCAGCCTTCAAAGCTGCAGGGGGGAACATGAAAAGAAACAATTTATGAGCCATGAAGGACAAAAAAAGACCTTCTTGGCACAGCACAAAGCTGTGCTTGAAACGTTTGGGTAGTTTCAGAATTAGGAGGGGACTCTGTAAATGGGGAAAAGCTGTAAAAGTGTCCTCAACCACGGGATCCTCGGCTGGGTTTGAGTTGGACACCAGGAATTCTTCCACTGAGCTCAAGACTCGGTCAGGAAAAGGATTATGCAGAAGGCCAGGCTCAACAGACAACAAGGAAGCTTTAATTAAGTGCAGATGTTTCTGAGTGGAAGAAAAGGGAGGTATTTGCTTCTAGAAAATCATATATCAGAGCAGTAAAACAAAGGGAGACGGGCCAAGAGAAGCTTCAGAAACTGCAGGACTGGAGCAGGGAAGATCCAGACACAAAGCCACCCACAGCTCCGGCCAGGCCAAGGATATAAATAGCTTGGAAAAGCAGAATGTGACACCGAAAATGAATAGCAAGAAAGCTCAGGCCAGGGGGAGGCTCGAGCAGCGTTTTGCAGGTCACTGCTGAAGGGTCAGAGCTGAGATCCAGGGACAGGGAATGCCCTCCCAGCACATCTGTGCCGGCCTGAAGTGACACGTGCAGGAGGAATTCCTGAATTATCTTAGTAAAAAGACCTTTTTCCTCTCTTAAAGGAAAAAAAAAAAATATCCCACTTGCTGTCCTGCGTGTGCTCCTCAGACATGGCTCGACTGCCAAAAAATAAAGCATCTGTTTTTTTCTCCTCTGAGTGCTATCGTTTGATCCACGGCAGGGAGGAGGAAAATCCAATCCCTCCCTCTCCTTGGAAAGTTCCCCTTCCCTGAGCTGTGTGTTTCAGCCCGGGGTCACGGACTCCCTTCCAGCCCGGTGTAAGCCGAGACCCCGGGCAGTTCATAGCACGGATAACTCGGGCTCAGGAGGGGTTTTTTTTTAGCTCTGTACTTGCAAACAATGACTCTCCTGTCTCCACGCCGTATTCCTTCTGGAGCCAGATTAAACTAAAGTCTGGGAAGTTTCTGTAACAAGTCAGGGGTGTTACAGCACCCACAGATAATTAAAAGCCCAGCGGGGTCAACAGGTCCATTAGGAATTATTGTTTTCCCAGAGGGCTCTTCATTAAAAGTGAATTAATCCATCACGAGCACAGACACAAATTTTACCAGGCGAGATTTCACACTCCTGCTATTTCTTCAAGTGCTTCTAAGTGCAGCTTACCTCACGAAAAGATTGCACCTTGCTCGAAAGAAAGCCGGGCTTTACTTTTGAGCAACGTTTTCCTGCAGCAGCGTCACGCCCACAAACCTTTCCCCCGTTCTAGGTAATAATTAGTGGTTTTTACAAGGATCCCTTACTGGAGTGCAATGTCCTACGTGCCAGCCCCACACGCAAAACCCTGCGTGGCAAAACTTTTCCTCTTGAGCCGATTCAGCACAAAGGGATTTTAGGCAGCAGCCTGAATAATTCCTGCCAGAAATCATCACCGCCTGACCGTGTGTGGTTTGAAGATCCACGTGCAAGGGGTTGGAAAAACACTCCAAGAGAATAATCGGCCTCCAACTCCGCACGCCTTTCCCAAATGCAAGAGCCCATTCCCGACCGAGGAACATCCACCGATAATTCCAGTGGCTCTGCAAGCAGCAGCTCGGAGAGAAGTGTTGGCTCAGGCGATTAAGAATTAGAGTCGATTTACTCCGCTCTCCCAGAGATCTGCTTTATGTTATTCCTCTCCCAACATCTGGTTTCCCTTTTGCACAATGAGATTGCCCAAGTTTGGCTGTTGCAAAGCCAGGATTTTCAGAGGTTGGTGACTCGGCGCTGAGCCCTCGAGCCCCAGAGATGTCTGGAGACGCCTTCTTTTTTTAATTTTTCCACCTCATCTCGCCACTAATCTCGGCAATAAACCCAGCCCAAGGCAGCCGGGCCCTACCTGGCTGCTGAACTTTTGCTCCTGTCGCGGCAGGAGGCCTAGGAACACCTATGAGGAGCGCAATTATCGCCATCTACATAACAACACGCGATAAAAATAACAATACTGCAATACAACAAACCGGCCCTCAAAAGCCCGACAAACCCCATGAGGTTTTTTTTTTTTTTTCGGTTTAAGCAGCAAACAGGCACCTAATTAGGAATAATCCAGGCAGTGGAAAGAGCGTTGAGAGACATAAGCGAGTTTTTAATGAAAACAGGGGAGTTTTTAATGAAAATCCCCCTGGGAGCAGCGGGGTCAGGTGAGGCACCGAGATTAGTTGTGGCTGCCTGACCCCACTCTTTGGGGGCTATGAGCTTAAACATATACACTACATATATATATATATATATGTATATATAGAAAATAGACATGTATATGCATAGACTTAAATACTGCTTTTTAAATCGCTCGCTCAACCCGGCTCGCCGCCTCCCCTCAAGCGCGGAGAGTGGGAAGCTGAGGGCTCTGAGGGGGGGCTTCCCCGCACACACTTTCCCCTCAAATAAAACCCCTTTATTTCCCTCTCCCGCTCACCTCCTGCTCCCTGAAGTGCTGGTTCTGCGCGTCGATGACCCGGATAGTCCTTTTGATGGGCAGGAGCCCTCCGAGCTCGTCGTGCGCTACCATGGCCGCGGGAGCCCCCCCGAGCCTCCCTCAGCCCGCGCTCATCGCGCTCTGCGCCCGCCGCGCGCCGCAGCCCCGACCTCACCGCAGGGGCGGGGCCGCGCGCAAACCACGCCCCCCTTCCTCCAAGCCACGCCCACCGCGCCACGCCCCTCCAGGTGCCCGGGGAGGGCCGCAGTGCGGAGCCTTCAGGGAGTCCCCAATTCTGCCAAAAGTCTCCCCAAAAATCCCGCCTGCTGCTCTGCCCAGCCCTGTGAGGCGCGTCTGGAGTGTTGTGTCAGCACAGGAGGGACAGGGAGATGCTGGAGCCACATTGTGGACCCCTCACAGAGTCCCAAATTCTGCCAAAAGTCTCCCCAAAAATCCCGCCTGCTGCTCTGCCCAGCCCTGTGAGGCGCGTCTGGAGTGCTGTGTCAGCACAGGAGGGACAGGGAGCTGGACACACTGGAGCTGGAGCCACAGTATGGACCTCTCACAGAGTCCCAAATTCTGCCAAAAGTCTCCCCAAAAATGCCTCCTGCTGCTCTGCTCAGTCCTGTGAGGCGCGTCTGGAGTGCTGTGCCCGGGCTCCTCAGGACAGGAGGGCCAGGGAAATGCTGGGGTGGGCCCAGGGGAGGATGTGAGGATGATGTGAGGATGCTGAGGGGCTGGAGCAGCTCTGTGCTGGGGAAAGGCTGAGGGAGCTGGGGCTGCTCGGCTCCAGAGGCGACCCAGCCCAGACCCCTCAGCCCTGGGTGTCCCTGGGAGCAGGGAGGGCTCAGAGCAGGGCCCAGCAATGGCCCCAGAGGAACAGGGACTGATGCCCAGGGAGCTCCCCCTGCACAGGAGGCAGAACTTCTGCCCTGGGCCCTGAACAAATCCCAGAGAGGCTGTGCAGGCTCCTCCCTGGGGATATTCCAGAGTCCTCTGGACACAGCCCTGTGCCCTGTGCTCTGGGATGGCCCTGCTGGAGCAGGGAGCTGGCACCAGACGACCCCACTGTTGTCCCTTCCAACCTGACCCATCCTGGGATTCTGTAAAAAACAGAACCTCCAAGAGGCTCTGCTGCAAAGAGGGTCAAGGGGGCTGTTCCATCACACAAAATCAAACATGTTTGGGTTTTTCCCCATTTTTGGTGGTTTTTTTCCTGGCACTTGCAGCGTGGCGGGACAAACTCCTCCTCACGGCAGCTCTCGTTGCCACTGCTGGAGCGTAAAACATTTGCTGCTGCAAAATGTTTAAAAAAAAACCCAATAATTCTTGTCTAGACCTGTGCTTTTAAGTCTGCTCTGAGCTTTAAAGTTGTGCTGGCACAGCCCTGGTAGCCAGGGGCTGGGCTGAGCCTCTCCCCCTCTTCTCCCAGGGGAGCCTGTCCCGGCAGGCCCGGCTGGAGGTGCAAAGGTTTTGGATTTGCTGTTTGTTTGTTCAAGTCCTATTATTCCTGGCACAGCTACAAATGTCTGAAATAAAAGCTTGCTTGTGCTGGTAAAAATAAACTGAGCTTTTTTGGCTGCCTACCTGTGCTAACCAAGCTGCTCCTCCCAAGCAGATCAATTTGGGGTGCATTGCAGGGTCCCCAGCTGTGGGACAGCAGGAGGTTTGCAAACTGCATTTTTCAGAGTCATGAGGAGGAGGAGAAGAAAAGTCCTGCTGTCCCCTCCCCTGGATTTTTTTCTTTTTGGCTTTGTTTGCTTCTCTCAGCAAATCTGCACCCACTTAACCTCTGCCATGCAAGAGCAGGACATTCAGGATTCTCAGAAATTCGGGATACAAGGAGTTTCCATCCACTTGCTGAAAGGACAGACTGTGACTCTTTCAGACACAAAAATCCTTTCCTGGATTACTGAAATCTGCTATTTTTAACACCAAAGAGATGCTGACTCTGGGGAGGAGCAGACAAACCCTCTACTGAGTTTGATCCTTTTTTGGGGGGAGTATCAAACCTGTTTCTCCTACAATCCAAGGTCTGAGCCTTGTTAAACTTGGCCTAAAGATTGAGGAGCATTGGGAGCTCATCTCTTTTCAGGGAGATGCAAAAAGGCCGTGCACACCCAACTAAAAATAGGGGATGAACACCCAGGACCTGTGAGGGGAGGTGTGAAGCAGAGTCACACACACAAAGGTGACACTCAGCCACCTCTTGGCAGGACCAGGACGTGATGTCCCATGTCCTAAAGCTCTTCATGCCCCATCTGAAGTGTCTGGTGTGACGTGGGTGTTAAATTGTCCTCCTTCCCCAGCCCTGGGGGAAGGGCCCACGTGGTTCAGCCACAGGAGATCCCTGACTTTCTGGTGACACTTGGGGAGGCGAATAATTCGCGGTGATGCAAGCCCCAGGTGAGGTCATGATAAGGAAACACAAAGCCCTGGCCTGCTCCAGTGATGTAACAGGGCTCCAGGTCTGGCTCTGGCCCAGGCAGAAGGATTTGTGTCCTGCAAAATGCCCTTTCTTCAGAGCAAGGGGTGGGCAAGGCCTTAAAGCAACAAGAGAAGCAGTTCCCAGCTGGCCCAGTTGGGAATGGGATGGTTTCTGTATGGCAGCTGTGTCTGTACAGGTCATCAAACAGCATTCTGAGGGAAAATCCATCCTGAGAGGTGGAGGTGAGCACCACCTGAGTGGTGATGTGCGCCACAAACCCATCCCAAGTGGTGGGAATGAGCACCATAACTCCATCCCAGGGGTGGAGATGATCACCATAAACCCACCCTGAGTGATGGACACGAGGATCATAAACCCATCCTGAGTGATGGAGATATGAACCACAAATCTCTTCCAAGTGATGGACATGATCACCATAAACCCATCCCAAATGGTGGAGATGATCACCATCAATCCATCCTGAGTGATGGAGATGGGAACCACAAATCTCTTCCAAGTGATGGAGATAAACACCATAAATCCATCTCCAGGGGATGGAATGATCACCATAAACCCACCCTGAGTGATGGACACGAGGACCATAAATCCACCCTGAGTGATAGAGATGTGAATCATAAATCTCTTCCACGTGATGGAGATAAACACCAGAAACCCATCCCAAAGGGTGATTATCACCATCAATCCATCCTGAGTGATGGAGATGGGAACCATAAATCTCTACCAAGTGATGGACATGATCACCATAAATCCATCCCAAATGGTGGAGATGATCACCATCAATCCATCCCAAATGATGGACATGATCACCAGAAACCCATCCCAAATGGTGGAGATGATCACCATCAATCCACCCTGAGTGATGGAGATGAGCTCACGGGGAAGGCAATAAACTTGGAGAAGGGTGGCATCCCATGGACAGGGATTTACAGTAACCTTTCCCAGGATGAGAAGGGTGGCATCCCATGGACAGGGATTTACAGTAACCTTTCCCAGGATGAGAAGGGTGGCATCCCATGGACAGGGATTTACAATAACCTTTTCCAGGATCACAATTCCCCAGGATGACCCGTGTGGCCCTTGAGCAGCTCCAGGCATGTTCCTCACCTGCCTCTGCTCCACTTCTGCCATGGAAGAGGCAGTGGGAATATCTCTAAGTTTGGAATGCAAACCCATCCTGAACAAGGCTGTGGAAGTTGGGAAGCCTCTGATGAAAGCCAAAAGAATCGGGAAAAGAAAGAATTGTTGTGCAGCAGAAGCAACAAACCAGATTTATGGGTTTTCCTACAAACCCTGCACTGGAATTCCAGCTTCCCTGTAACTCAGGACACACATCCTTCTATCCAACACATCTCCCTGTGTCTTCCCAGTGCTCCCTTTCCCCTCTGCCCTGGCTCCAAGCTGGTTTGTGCCCTCCCTGCCCCTCCAGCCCGTGCGGAGCCGCAGGAACGCAGCCCGTGGAGAACAGACCAGTTCTTCCTGTTCTCCTGCCAGGGGGTGTCCATAGCATTCCTGCCCTGTACTCATGGAGATTTTCACTTCCAGGAGCAAAACACCTCGGTGACTTCTTCCCATTATCAACTCAGGGAGCTGGGAAGAGTTTGAGTGGCAGGGGAGTCACCCAGCCCTCACTGTTTGACTCTTCTTTTTAGGCTGGGATTTCACTCCCACAGAGCTTTTGCCTCGACTCCTGGGCAGCCTCATACCTGTGACATTCCTTGCTCCTGGAAGTTATTCCTGGAAGGGCTGCCACCAAATAAAAATCCTCTCTGGGGTACTGACGTGCCATTTTGTTATTTCAGCCCCAAAGCCTCATCCAATAAATTTTAGATTAACGAACGATGAATTCCAAAGAAGACGCGCATCCAAATTCCAGTGTGCAATTCCAGGCCGATGGAAGTTTTCAGGGATAAAAATACTCTGTTGTTGAAGTGACACCTGGCATCTGGCTCGTGCCAGGGGTTGCCAAGTGTGGCCATGCAGGAATGTTGTCCCAACAGCTGAAAATGTCCCCAGCACCTGACTCCGGGGTGGGCACACACGACCTGATCCTGCCTTTTCTTTTGGGAATACTCAAGGAAATGATGTCTTGGAGCAGCAGGCAGACATAAAAATCCCAGCAGGATTGGGATTTTCAGTCTATGAGGATGGAGAAGCCTTCCAGCACCCTGCTCTGGCCATATTGCCAACCCCAACCATTCCCAGGACACTGTGGGATGGCTCCATGTTATCCCTACCCCTGCAGAGGGATGTTGGTGCTGCTGACAAGAGCCAACAATGAAAAATCTCAATTCTACCCCTGGCTGCAGAGGAGAAGGCTTGAGCTGGGGCACTGCAGAGCCTGGAGGCAGCAGGGTACTCCTCAGTGGGCAGTTTGCCCAGTTTTCCCAGATCCTGTAACATCTGGATTCAATTCCTTCAAAGCGAGAACCTGCGACGCTTTAATCCCTTTGGCGGCCGGGAGTCTCGGGGAAAACAAAAGCATCCATTGCAACCCCAGCGTATTCCTCCTCATTTTTGTGTGTGTCCAGTTTGAAATCCCATTTCCTGGGAACAGCAACCTACCTAAACCCTGACTTTCCAGCTATTTTTACTGGGGTATATTTAGTGGAACACGCAGAACACTCGAGGATGGGATAAATAAGATCTCCGCTCCGGGCTTCTCCCATACATGTTCACTCAGACCCCTACACAACGTTGTTTACTGGCCATGAGCTGTGTTGAACATTCCACTCCTGGATATTTATACCCAGAGCCAAATTCAGAGCAGGATTCTGGAAAATGAGCAAAAGTAGGCTGTGACCCAAAGAGAGAGACTCTTGGGTCATCTCAAAGGTTTACGAGCCGGTCTGGAATCCAGCATTTATTTGGCATGGTGGGAGGTGACTATAATTAGCTGCCATTCACCTCCTTTAAACAGCCACCAAAAAAAATCAACTCTCAGCTCACAGTGCTGATGAACTTTGTTGAAATCCACCCTTGAACATTTTGGAAACCACTGAGTTCCCTCCACCATCCTTGACGGGAACGTTCGTGCGCTCAGGGCAGAAAAGCAATTTCCATCTTATGAATATGAATGAGACACCAGAAAACATGGATCACCCAATCCAAGGATATTATTAAACCAACATCTCCCTTGAGCAGGGATTAATGGAGCAAGAAGCCACAGTTGACTTCAGCTCCTGAGCTGCTCCCCATGCCAAGAGTTGTTTTTTTGGAGTCGATGCTGGAGATGCTCTTTGGGATCAAAGTTTATTTTCAAACACAAATTTGTAACTTATGCACAGGCACGTTCCTGCAGGGATCAGACACGCCAATAAAATTCCCATAAAAGTCCTTTGGCGGGGGGGGAGGGAGGAGGGAAGGACTGGTTTTGTTGTTTCTTTGCAGCTTGTGGGGATATTTTAATAGAAGGAGTTATTTTCTTGCATTATTTGGTGATGATCTTCAGGTTGGGTTACCCCTGCCTGAAGCCAAGGTTTTGGTGAGGATTCTGTCCATGGAATGACACTCACTGATGGCTTCAAGTGGTCTGGAGTGGCAGGAATCCAGACACACAAGGATTCTTTCTCCCTCTCTTTTTTTCCCCGGTTTTTACATTTAAAAAAAAAATGAAATAAATATTTTGTCTCATTGTCATCATCAGCTTTATCATCCCAGCCTTTTTTTCCCTGCCAGGGGGTTGGAATGAGGTGGTCCCTTCCAACCCAAACCATTCCATGATTCTGCTGCCACAACTTGTCCAAGTGCAGGGCTGGTTTGGGCTGAATCCCACCCCAAAAATGAGTAACACTTTGAGAGGACACAGCTTGGGGCTTCGTAAAAAAGGATCCTCACTAAGACTTCACTTCCTTTCAGAAATCCCCGTCCTTAAAGCCTTACAAGGCCAACCCAACAAGACAAAACATCATCCAGACAGTGACTTCTGCTCATTACTCAGCCTGGCTTCGTTTTGCCTGGGGTCAAATTCAGTCTCTTCTTTCTGTCAGAGACTGAAAGTATTTATTTAGTTGCCAACAACCATCAAGATACACACACACACACCCCTTCAAAAAACACAGTCCTGCTTCCTCCCGTGACTCACCCACACCTCACACAACCCTGGGGCAATTTGGAATCACAAACTTACCTGAAATGCAGAAATAATTCGGCTTTAAAGCAGAAAAAAATGGAAATTCCTCTCCTCAATTCCCGTGTTTCTGATTCACACTCAATTAGCAGCTGCATACTAAAACAGCTCCAGGCACCATCCCAAGAGAAAATTCCTTCTTTCTCCCCAAAGAGAAGGGGTGGCTCAGTGCTGAAGGAAGCAGTCTCAGGTTGGAGTTTCCCACTCAGATTTTGGAGATATTTGGAAGGTTTTAGTCAAATTAGAAGCTTCAAAGACTTTGGTTTTGAGCAGGACTCTGGGTAGCAAGTAAATAAATGAAAATAAAGGCACTGCAGTCCCTATGGGAGATCTCCCTGGCCATTTCACATCCCCTTTTCCTGGCGTGTGGAATGATGAGCTGAATATTTCAGCTTTAAAAATCATTAAAGCACACTGAACCTTTCCAGAAAAACACATCCCAATTCATTTAAAATTAAATAATCCCTTCTTTTACCTGTGTTTTAAAAGGATTTCGGGTAGGGTGGCAAATTTGGGATGCAAGGGTGCAGCTCCCTGCTCCACAGAAGCCTTTTTGGGATCAGTTTTATCAGCACAATCATGTCTGGGAGGGGTGTGAATGAAGGATTTTGGCAAAACTCCTCCATCATCACAAGTAGGGTGACAAAACAACAGCTTGTCAGCTGAGCTGCATTTGCTGGGGGAGAGAGTGGAGCTGAAATAACATTTGTGCTGCAGAGCTGGAGAGAAAAACCCTGGAAAATCAGTTTATTAGGAGATAAAAAATGCACGGTCTGACCATAATATTCCTAAATTATTGTGATCTTCTCTTGGGACTTTATTTTATTTGGGATGGAGCCAAATTTTAGGTTTTGGGTTCACCCTGATCAAGTGTAGACAGAGCAAAGAACAATGTGGACCCCAGCTCAGTGAGACTCAGAAGTGCTGGTGATGGGGTTGAGAAATCTGAATATTTGACTGAAACTCCTGAAATTTCTCCTGAAACTTTTAATAACCTGGAGAGTTGAGCTCAAAAAACCTGAAAATTGTGATTCCATCAGCACCATGAATGTATTTTAACAGGAATATTGGAATCTGTTTGGTGGCTGTGCCTCCAAATCCCAAAAGCCCAGCAGAGCCTGACCCTTTGAAAAGAATTTAAAAACTAAGGTGGAGAAGTTAAAAAGTCAGGTGAAACAAAAGCTGCAGCCTGAAGTTTAGCCCAGGGATTTCCCTTTTTTTCCTTGGAAGATTTCTGTTAAACTCTTAAAAGAGGAGAGTACACAAATGAGTGTTGATATTTTAGTTTCACCTTGCAGGGATTGCTTTGTGGGAGAAACCCTAACTCAGGTAATTTCTTCTCCACATGAAAAGGTTGTCCAATTAAAGAGAAAAAAAATCCTCTTCCCTCAGGGCAGATTTCCTTGTCTTAACACTCCCATCTGCATGAAAAAACCAGAATTACCTCAGGAACAAAACAAGCCCCAAACACAGGTTCAGAGGGTCACAGCCTCTCTTTTTTTTGTTGTCCCCCCATCCTAAAATTACAGGGATGGCCCAGCCTAGAACAGATCCAGCCTGGAGAGAAAAACCTAGATTTTCCTGGGCAGGACAGTCAGGGAAAGCATCCAGGTGAAGTGAGGCTGATAAATAATTCATAAATGCAAATGAGGTGACAACAACAACCAGGATGCTCTGGTCATTAGGTCACACAGGAAATGCCCCACTAACAAATTGCTTTTAATCTGGGTCTAATAAACCTTCAACCCCACTTAGTTAAGGCTCAACTAAAGAGTTGGTACACAGGAAAACTCCTGTTTCTCTTCCTTCCCCTTTCCAGAGGAGTGAGGTCAGCACAGATGGACTTTAGGAAGCAGTTTGTCCTTCAGAAAACCAGGAAAAAGATTCACCTCTGCACCTCCCCACCCTCAGCTTTGCAAATCCCTTTAATCCCCAGCTTGAAGAATCATTTCCCACCCAGCTAGTCCAGCTTGTTCTCAGCACCACCAAGTGCACTGAAGGCAAACAAAAGCAACATTTGAAGAAGCTTTGCACAGTTTGCCTTCCTGGCACTTGGAAACGCTGATGTTTTTGTGGGTAAATCCCATTTATTTCACACAACACCCAAGCTGGGTGGATTTAGGATTTAGGCAGGGATTGAAGCAGCTCCTCAGCAGGGTTGAGGAGAGCAGGGCTCAGCCCACCCCAGAGGTGTTTGCAAGAGCAAACACAGCTGGACAGGGCCCTAAAGTGCAGCTGATGCAATGCAAACACAGAAAGGAGGACATCCCCCAGCAGAAAGTTGCCAAAGGAGGTGCTTACACAACGCTGTAAATGTTTTAAAGCCACTGTGATTACCTTAAAGTCAAGGCTGTTCAGGCTGACAACGTCATCGTCCTTCTCCCTGCGCTTCCTCTTCTGGAAGAAATGAAACACAGTTGTGGTTGTGCACTCAGTTTGTGTTCAGAAAGGCAATTTTGGCTTTAAATCAAGCAGTCTAGAGATATTTCCTTTCTTTAGATCCCCAACTAACTGTAGTAACTCCCAAAAAAAGAATTGAACACAAATGCAAGGGATGTTTATGTCATTTCATGAGTTTGCCACCTGAGGGATACCTGGAAATGGAATTATTTGTCTTTAAACTCGTTTCCCTACAATCCCATAATTGTGGTTGGGTGTCAAGTCTCAGGTAGGAAGTGGCAGCAGCAGGACAGGAAGCAGCAGTGACCACTGTGAAATGATCTGGGATTCATTTAAGGCCAGAAAATCACTGGTTTGGGTTGGGTTGGGAGAGACCTTACAGATCATCCAGTTCCAGGATGGGACAGAAGCACTTTCCACCATCCCAGGCTGCTCCAAGCTCCATCCAGCCTGGCCTTGGACAATTCCAGGGATGGAGCAGCCACAGCTTCTCTGGGAATTCTGTTCTAGGGCCTCCTCACCCTCACAGGGAGAAATTTCTTCCCAATGATGTGACCTCAATCTGCCTTCTCCAGCTTAAAGCCATTCCCCTGGTGCTGTCCCTGCAAGGCCTTGAAGTTCTGAGAGGATCAGAATTGGGGATGAGGAGACCAGAGGGGACAGCCCTGGGTCAGAGCTCTGAGAGGATCAGAACTGGGGATGAGGAGACCAGAGGGGACAGCCCTGGGTCAGGGGCTCTGCAATTCTGCACCAGCTTGGTCCTTCCTGCTCCTTAATCCCAAATCTATTTTATTCAGGAGCTCCCTTTGCATCACCTCTTTCATTGGACATGGCCAGCAGCCAGCTGGGGCTGCACAATTCCTGCTGGGAATGCAAGAGGCTGACAGAACAAGCATTTTTGTGGGGAAAAAAATGAGGTTTTTGGCCAGGGAACTCTGAGCTCTTTTCCCTTCCCAAGCAGAGCACGAGCCAGTGGGCCAAGGATCAAAGGCAGCCCTGAGCTTCCTGATACCTCCCATCATTTCTGGACTATCTGGGATTTTTTTTTCATTTTCCAGGGAATGGAAAAGCTGTTGTGGACTCATCCTGGGCAGCCTGAGCATCAGCTGGCCTGGAAAAGCTCACCAATTGCTTGGTCACTCATGGAACAAGGAGCTGCTTTTTATTCTGGCTTTGATTCTTGTCCCTCAGCATTTCCCAGTGAGTCAAGTTGCTCCTCTTCCACTTCAGGAAGGAAAAAAGAAACTGTTTGGGATTTTTATATTATCAGTTTAAGTCTAGACATTGAACGAGGTGAGATGAGGAACAACCTGGCCCTGCAGCTGCACAGTCCAAATTTCACTTTTTGTGCCCTCCCACTCCAGCACTTTGCCCTCCTCTCAGGAGCAAAGGTGCAATTCCTCTTTTTTAGCATTTAATAATGTGTTCAAACATTTTAAATGCACTTACAGTGATGGCAGACCTCTATTAGAGCTGAAACTTTGGATATTTGAATAGAAGTTTTCATGAAAATTCTTTTAAAATGCTGACCAGTTTTCAAATTCCTTTGAGAACCTGCTGCTCCTGAGCTGCCTGGGATGGGTCTCAAAACCTCCTTTTTTATGACGTTTTTAGGCTCTAATGTGTTTTTTTTGCCTGTCCACACCATGCTACCATTTAATAATAAATAAATACAGATAATAGTGAGATTTAACAGGATTGCACTCATTAATTTCTGATATTTTGGGTTTTTTTTTCAGTTTGGGTGCTGTGGTTTTTTTTCTCACCTATAAATGCATTCAAAAATCCTCAATTATTTCAGTTTTTCTGCTTTTTTTCCTGTCTTTGCAAGGACAAGATGCTGACTCTGTCATGTGAGTCCCTTCCCTGACACATTTGCTCATCCAGAGAGGAAAAAATTCCCACATTAGCCACTGTCTCCCCAGATTTCTGGCATTGTGTGTGTCTCAGCACACTCCATCCTTTTCCAACAGACCTCTGGCAAGCTGCAGAACAAACACAAATCCAGCCATTTGTTTTTCCTTTGTGAAAACATTCAGATTTATTTCTCCAAAGCTGCTGCCACCACACCTTTGCAGTTTCTTTTTCTCAGCTGGAAGGTGAGGATTTCAGCATTTCTTTATGAGAAAAAGAAGAAAAAAAAAGCTGCAATAAAGACAAAAACACCCCCACCCCGTTTTTTTTTGGGGTGGATTTATTGGTTCCTTATGGAGTGGAGGATTTCACATCTTTACCATAAAGCTCCAGCCCAAAGCCAGACAGGAGAAAAGAAGCCAAAATTTTGTTTTTAAACTGGCGAGACTCAGGCAGCAAAGGATTCCATTGGCTGCTCCCCATTTCCTTTGCCCAATTTAATTCTTTAAAAAAAATAAAAATTAGACATTGCACTGGGTTATTCCTGCAAGAGATTCCAGGGAAAACAACCTCTCCAGACAGGGTTGGGAGGCACAGGATGGAAAAGGCACTGAAAAATGCTGTTTTTTCCCCATTTCTGACACTTGCACAGAGATCCCACACAATCCCCTCCTCACAGAGCCCCAAATCATGTGGGAAAAAGTGATTTTTCCCCAACTTAGGACACTGAAAAAACCCTGAGATCCCATTTAGGCTCCCAAAGAGGATTCAAGAATTGTTAATCAGGAGTGGAAATGTAAATATTTGGGGATTTTATTTTAGAAACACCTCAACAACACCACGAGCAGGGATGTTTGTGGCATTTCAAAATCCAAAAATGCTGTTTTTAAGCAAGGATTGGTTTTTAATTTGCAAACAATGCCAGTCCTGCACTTTTCCTCTCTCCTATTTTGCCTCAACCCTGGATTTTTTTATTCTTTGAGGGATCAGCCTGGATTTTGTTGCTTTTTGCCCACCTGAAACCAAATCCCAAGAAGGTTTCAGGTGAGGAATTAAATCAGGATCATGAAACTGTTTCCCAGAAAGAAATCCTCAAAAATGAAAAAGGAGAAAGGAAAACACTCCATGAGCAACTTTGCTTCCAGTCAGAGGATGTTTTAACCCAAACTGAATTCATTTTTTTTTTCCTTAGAATTATTCTGCTCATTCCCTTGAAATCAGGCAGGGAAAAGAGGTTTGGTTTAATCTGATTTTCCCCAGGCTCAGGTCAGCTCCATTTTCCAACCTTTTGGCCAAGCAGCTGCACAAAGTGTGGCATGAAAAGAGGTTTTTTTTTGGGGATTGGCAGAGGAATATTTGGTGCTTTGGGGAAAAAACCTCATTTTATGATTTTTTCCAGCACATGGGAGGTGACAGCAAGAGAAGTTGTTGCTTTGCCCAAAAGTTGCTGCCAAAATAATGCAGAGAATTAATTAAATCCTTCAAAAGTAGTTTATTCAATTTTTCAGCCTCTCATGATATAAAAAATATTCTAATTGTAATTGAGGGTTGAATGAAATGTGAATAACTAAATAAAAGTAGATAAAAACATGCACAGAACAGGGATAACTCAAAACTCAATCAAAATACTTGTAATTTCTGCTGCTGGAGCACAGTATTTTCAGAGGTGAAAGAATATTCTTTTGAAGGCTTTGTAATATTTCCATTTCTGTGTTTAAAGGAGATGCAAGTTTCTAAAATTCAGTAAAATGTAAAAAAAAATTAAAAATAAAATAAATTAAAAACTAAAATCTATGAGAGTTTTGTTGAATTCTCACAGTCAGCTGCATCAGCTCATCCCAAAACTCCTTGGGTTGGTTTTGGGAAGGAAACTTTCCCACTTTATTTTAATCTTGCCTGTTTAATCTTTGCCATGGTTAAAATACATCAGAAAATAAGGAATTTAGCACAAGACCCACAGTAATAAAACCAAAAATTTGCTCTGGGGAGTTTCTTTACACCAAATAAAAGAGAAATTTTAGGAATAAAAAAGAATTCACTTTATTTTAATCTTGCCTGTTGCCCTGCCATGGCTAAAATACATCAGAAAATGAGGAATTTAGCAAGGAAAACAGAGTGTCCAGAATGTCCTGACTTAATCCCTGTGTGCAAAAAGCACCTCCTGGCTGGGAATTGGAGGGAGGAGTTGTGTTGGTTTTCTTTCTGCTCCTTCCCCTCTGCATTTCTGTTTTTCACTCACCAGGGTGAAATCCCAGTGTGGGCCTGGAGTGAGGAATGTGAAGGAGCTGCCTCGTCTCAGGGGGTACCTGTGAGCAGAGAAAAATAAAATTATGAAGGTCAATAATTTCTCTTTTCCACAGCTCTGCTGGGATTAAACACCAGCTACTCCCAGCACAGCAAGGACAAGGAATTTGGGAGGTTTTGGGGAAGGAGAAGGCCAAAGGATTGCCAGAATTCCCTGCCACAAATGCAGGTGTTGGATGCAAAATTCAGGATGCAAACTCCTGATCTCCTAATAAATAAATGAATTGATTTCCTACTAAAAAGGGCTCTGTGCAAAAACCTCCCAGGGGGAACTGCAGGAAAAGCTCCTTTTGACCCCAACCTTCCCAATGGGACCACAAAGATACAACAATAATAAAAAATAATCCAATGATGGCTTCATTTGTTCAGGTTAACGAAGGTGAAACGAGAGGAGGCACCAAGTGCAGCTTTGCCAAGGCAGCTTGGGAGTTTCCCAACGTGATGGTTTGAGGAGTTTGGGGGAGATCTGGATTTTTGGGTGTGGTAGGGGCTAAAAGATGCCTCCTGTAAGGAGCTTCCAGAAGCTCCCAGAGCTGTTGGGTCAGGGCCTCTCTCTGGGAGATTGATGTGCTGTTTTCCACGGTTGGGCCAAGCAGGAAGGACAGAAAAGCCTCTGTGCCAGCACATGGAAAAAGCAAATTTCTGTAGTACACAGGCAGGCCATGGAGTCATGGAGAGGAGGAGGCAGAGGAGGGGGAGTACAGCAAACAACTGAGAAAAACAACTGAACCATCAGATATGAGAGCCCAAAACTCTGCCAGTCTGCCAAAGAACAGGAGCAACGGGGGAGGAGGTTCCTGCATCATCAGAACTGAGACGTTCTCATGGCCTGGGGTGAGAAATTTTAATCAACCTTGGAGTGGAGACGGTGCAGGGGGGAGTGAACTCCCACAAGAGGAGCTGTGCCTGGTGGCTGCCCCAATTCTGGCCAAAGCTTTCGGCCCTGCCACGGCAAATCTTCTCTTTGTGAGTTCTTTGAACAGACACTTGAGATAAGACACAGTAGAAATACTCCAGAGTTTCTTCGGTCTCAAAATGTTTATTAAGTGTTCTCTATAACTTGGCGGCACAGAAAGTGCTTTGTCCTTAATAACAAGGTGCAAATGGCCTCGAGTACCTCTCATCCAGATTATTTATACCCCAGATTGACCAATTAGGGAGATGTTGCTTAGGATATTTTCAATAAAAACCCAATAATCAGTTCTTCTTATCCCACACTGCGGAACTTTAGAACCAATGGCAGAAAACACGAGTTTTTGGAGAAGAAAGGGGAAGTAGCAAAGGTAAAAAAGGAAGTTATAAAACAACACCTAAACCCTCCATTTTGGACACTAGTATTACAATATTTCATAAACAAAAATGCCTACACTTCTACATAATTCACCTGGTGACATAACCTTAACTATACAGCATTAATTTCAAAGTTATCACACTACAGGGGAAATCCTTTCAAGGGTTTAAGATCAAATGAGGTGTATTTCTGGGAATAGTAAATTGTTAAAGCAGAAAGAGTGAAATTCTCAGAATTCAGGGTTCCAACAGAGAAAGTTTGTAAAACTGCTGGGGGGGAGGGAAGGGGAGGACGGCGGAGGAAGAATGTTTAGGAGATGTTCCTTTGTTTCTGCTTGCTCCTTTGACTCTGTAATAAATCCACTTTATCACTTAGAAGCACTGACCTCGTCTCAGCCTGATGTTGCTCCTCTGCCAGCATTTCTTATCATGGTTTAGCAACACAGTTCTGTTCAGAAGGGGAAAAAGCAGTTCTAGTGGGGCCTTGGCCATTGGCCAGGGCTAAACCACTACACCCAGAAAATCAGGAATTGGTTGGGGTCTTTCCTGAAGTTGTTCCTCATCCAGGGAAGTGCAAGAACACACCAAGGGTTTGTGTGAGCCCAGCCCTCTGAACGATGCTGAGCCAATTGTCTCAGTGGAGTCGTTCATTGAGCAGCCCCACTGAAGCAAACAATTGCATTTAATTGGGTTTAAGGAATTTTTCCAGCAATCATTTTTTACAGCTTATTCTGGCCGTGCTATGTTGAATTTTTTGGCTGTTGTTGGGTTTCTGAAGGGAGATTTTTAGTCATAATTTTTTTTTTTTTTTGGGGGGGTGGAGATTTCCCCTTTGCTGTCCCAAACTCAGACAAAAAAGGCTTCTCCATCCTGAGCTCCCACAGGAAAACCTGGAAATAAGAAATCTTTTCAATTTCAGGGCTCAGACATCACTGCAAATTGACCTCACAGGGTGTTCAAGGTCAGCACTTCTCCCTGTGGGAAGAGAAATCCCATTTGTCTGGGAAAAGCTCGTGCAGGGTGGGGAGGGTTCTGGATTGGGATTTGGAAAAATATAAATAAGCACCCAGAAAATATTTTCTGGTTTTTTTTCCAACACAAAACAAGATAAATATTGTGTGAAGGAATCCAAGATGCTTTTGGTGACAAGGTGAGCAGGTCTGTGCTCATCAGTGCCCAGGCAGAGGATCTGATTTTTTGGGATGACTCCAAACTCCTGTGGCACCTGCAAACAAAATGACAACATCTCCACTCTCTTCATTCCCAAATTATGGTGCAGGAATGTGTCTGCTACACATAAAAAACTGAAGCAAAGCACCATAAGCACAAATTCCAAATTTTTTTTTAAATCAGAAGGAGCTTTTCCTTGGACCACAGGACCTCCAGGTACTTTGGGATCAGCCAAAACCTCTGGACACAATCCCAGCTCCAGGGAGGAAAGTGGCATTTCCAAAAGCTGCAAACCACTGGATGGGGAAGAAATTTCTGGGAGGGAACATCCTTTGGGATTTAGAAGGGGACATTCTGCTCAGGAAGAAAATTTGGGAATGAGTGTCAGATTTCTGTGAAATTAAAAATAAAGCCATTTTTTTTTCTCAGGAGAAAGAAAAATTCCAACATTTCACCTGCTTGGCTGCCCTGAGCAAATTTAGGAGTTTGATTAAAGCTACTTGATTGGAGATAGAAAAGCAAAGAGGGAATTAATGGTCTGCAAACTGTGCCATGCACAGCTCCAAAGACAGGATGGACAGAGCCTCAGACTCTCAGGAAGGCAGGAATTTGTATTCTGGGGTGCAGAATATTCCATGAATCTTCATTTCTGACACCAAACCGTGGTCTGGCAGCCACACAAGGCTGGCAAATTTCAGAGCCACTCCCAGTCATCAATATCAAGATTAAACAGCCACTGTTCTTCCAGGAAAAAAAAAAAAAAAAAGGAAAAATGATCAGGTATGAGAGGAATTTATTTGGCAACCTCAGCATTTTAAAACAAGTTGGAGGAAGGGGGATGTCTGATGGGATTAAGGTTCAAAACATCCACACAGGCAGCTTTGTTTTTTCCAGTTGTTCACATCAATTGGAGAGAAATTTCTCCATCTCAGACTCCTTCATTTAAACTTTCTCCCTTGGGAGAAATGCAGTGAATCCTTCTCACCAGAGGTGTGGAATATTGGAATATCTGCCCCAATTCAAAGTTCTCTCAGTCCTCAAAACCCCAAACACTGATTTTCTGCTACAACAGAGCCTGGTATGGACTGGCTGTTCTTTTGTCTTCGTTTAGGAGGCCGCCAAGGTGATGAGAGGGATGGAGCAGCTCTGCTGGGAGGAAAGGATGGAGAACTGGGATTGTTCAGGCTGGAGAAGCTTTGGGGTGACCTCACTGTGGCCTCCAGTGGGAAGGGAGCTACAAGGATGGAGAGAGACTTTGGACAAGGGCTGGAGGGACAGGAAAGGGGGAATGGCTTCTCATTGCCAGAGGGCAGGGTTGGGTGGGATGTTGGGAAGGAATTGCTGGCTGGGAGGGTGGGGAGGGGCTGGGATGGAATTCCCAGAGAAGCTGTGGCTGCCCTGGATCCCTGGAAGTGCCCAAGGCCAGGTTGGATGGAGCTTGGAGCAACCTGGGACAGTGGAAGGTGTCCCTGCCCATGGCAGGGGGCTGGGATTGGATAATTCCTAATGTCCTTTCCAACACAAACTCTTCTGTGATTCCATGATTTCCTCTTCACCAGGAGAAGAGAGCAAAGTAGAAATGATGATGATGATGATGATGATGATGATGATGATGGTGATGATGATGATGCTGAGGCCCCATTTCAGCCACAAGCCAAGGTCAAGGTTGGTTTGCTCTCCTTGTGGCTCCCCCAGAGCCCTTCCCAGAGCCCTGCCCAATTCCCACACGGATTCTGGGCTCGGGGTGGCTCAGGATTGCTCAGCTGGGAATCCCTGGCATGGATCTGGAGCTGCCCCAGGGGAGGTAAAGGTCGTGCAGGACCTGGAACAATCCTGCAAGTTTCACCTCCACACATGGACGTGAGGAGAAGCAGAGCTGAGTGTTGAGCTCAGTAGTGCTCCAAACGCTGGGTGATGAATTGAACTGAGCTCACAGTGGCCTGCCTGAAATATTTGAGGACCTGAAGAGAGCAAAATAAAGTGTCAGCATTGGCTGTAGTGAATTGCTCTGTTTACTGAGCTGCTCCAAGAGCCCAGCCCTGCTGGAGGGACATCCACAGATATCCCTGCTGTGTCATCCCAACTTGTGTTGGGTCACTTCCTCGAAAAAGTTCCTTTAGGAGGTTTAATTTCCTTGTTGGAGACAGGATGAGCAGCCATGGACTCTCTCCTTATCTCAGCAGGCTCAGAAAGTGTGAATTAGAGCAGGCTGATTCATATTGAAGATGATGAAGGACTGCAGGGTTACCAAGGGTGATCAAGTGAACGCACAAAAATAATTTTGGAGACGTAAAACGTTGGCAAAGCAAATCCTTCCAAACTCAGGGGCAGGGAAGGGCAACCTTGTTGAGCCTGTACAGAAAAGAACAAACATTTCTGTTTTGGTACCTTGTGTTTGCTTCAAGAAATGAATGTTCCAGTGATGACACTGCCAAGACTAAATCTTTCCAGAGCCTGTTAAAATAGAGATTGCCATGCTGATGGTCCATAGGGAATAATTTTTGAACTCCAAAAGAAAGAATTCCAGTTGTATTTTCAAGTTGAGAAAAGCAGCTCCCAACGTTGAGAGAGGCAGGGGGGGAAGCCCTGAGCACAAAACCTGTTTGGCAACATAGCAAAGCAGGAGATGTGGCCCCAATAATCTTAATAGAGGAAGTTTGGGTAATTAATAGATAACGAATTGATAAAGGCAAGTGGGCAGCTCGATTGTTTCACATTGAAAGCAAAGGAGGAAATGGGCATTGTTCCCCACCTTCCTTGAGTAAACAGCAGGATCCTCTTGCCAGGATCCTCTGGATGCAGTAAGAGCACTCAGCACTTGGCCAAATTTGTGCTGAGGATTTCATGTCAGGGTTGATGATTTACCTCAGAGCTGCAGCACTGAAAAAACACCCCTCAATCTCCAAGCTATTTATCAAAAAAAGAGCAAATGTTTCTGTCAAATATGACGTTGTTTCTTAATCTTTTCAGTGCTTGTCTTGGGTGCAGGTTGGGGTTTTTTTGTGTGTTGATTTTTGCTGTTTTCTTTTAAAGAAAGGGGGGGGGGGGGAAAAAGCCATAAAGAAGATTTTGGGGTCAAGAGGAATCCCAAAGACACCCACAAAGGGTGTGCTAGAACAGCTTCCCCTTAGTCAGAGGAGAAAGCACACAAGAGCTTCACTCATCAGCTTGGAGTAAATTCCCATTAATGCCTTTTGAACCATTTTTCTCCCTTTTTACTGGAAATCAGCACTGCCCAGTCAGCATCATTCGACAGCCTGCACCCTTTTTTTTTTACTTAGTTTTGATGACTTCTCCAGGAAACTGCAGAAATGCTTTGATCTGGCAGGACTCTCAACTTTTTTTCAAGTTCCAAAATACATTCTTCAGGCTGGGCAGCAATTTTGTGTTTCCTTCCCTTCTGACTTCCAACCTACTTTTTTTTTTTTTGTGGTGTTTTCAGAGCAAGTTGTTCTTAAACATAAACCAGTGTAAGATGGTGAAGAGAACAGCAAAAGGAATAGATTAAAAGGAGATTTTTCCTTCAACAGTCCTGCTTGGAATGACAAGAACAGCAAAACTGCACAGAGAATCTTTCGAATTTGAATTTAAAGCTTTTCTGCAGGGGGGAAACAAAAGGAACCTGTGGATTTTCAACTTGTTGGAGTTGATATTTCCACTCCAACAATATCCAGAGGCCTTGACTGGTGCAAGAGGCCTCCCAAGCACTGTGCAAACAAATCCTGACTAAGGGCACTTAGGCTGTGCTTGTCACGGTTCCTTATCTTGAAAAGCTGCAGGCTAAAAGCCTTGTTTGAAGAAAACTCTTGACAGACATTGGAAATAACTCAAAGCAAGAGAAGAACTCAGCATTTCAGTGGCTGAGAATAAAATGGTGCTGCTGAAGCCAGCCTGGAGTTCAGGCTCCCAAAAGGAAGAGGGATCCTTCCAGCCCTAATTATAGAGGGAGCAAAGGAATGCTGGGTTTGCTGTCTGGAAAAACGGTTTAAAAACTGCAGTAACTTTCAAGGTTTGCAACACTGGGGCAATCTGTAATTCCAGCAGGCTCAGCTTTCCAGCAGCCAAGCCATGGGAAAGCAGGGAGTTAAGCAGGGATGGCAAAGACTTCCCAAGCAGGGATGGGAGTGAGCAGAGCTTACAGCTCCCTGCGCTGGCCAGACGCTCTGCAATAGCCATTATTTGGTTCTTTTCTCTTGGAACAACCTCTGCCTCTCAAAGGAAGCGCCTTCAGACACTCAGGGCAGGTTGAAATTGGAGCAAGGACGTTGGGTTTGTGTTTAGTTTTATGAGGTTCTGAAGGGGAAGGGAGATTTTCCATTTCAGCTCCTCGCCAGGTATTGGAATAGCTCAGCTCTTTGTCTGGAGCAGCAAGCACCAGCAGCACTGAACAGGAGATAAGGCCCAAGGAGATTAAACATGCACTGATATCCTGCAATAATCACCCTCCTGACCTCTCTGGAGCTGCACATTGATGGCTGAACATTGCCAGCAATGGTTCCAGGGAGGATTCAGGGATATCTTCCCTCCACACACTTCCCTTCTGTCCCAAATTTGCCTTCACACTTCCCTCCCCAGTCTGCTCCAAGGCAGATGGAGTAAATCCAAAGCTCTCTTAAGGCTGGAAGGCAGAGCTTTTCCCAGGAAAAAAGATCTTCTCAGTAGGACACTCAAGGTTCTGCTTTTCCCCACCCCAATCCCTTTCCAACAGTTCAGGTTACTCCAATGTTTGGTGGATGGATGCAGAGCAGGGACTGAGCTGTGACATGAACCGGGAACAAGGGTCCTTTGTGGGATTATTTGTGTGAGGGCTATTCCAGGGAATGAGTTTATGTCCCAGCTCCACAAACACTGGCACTGGCAGCACCAGAGGCAGCCACATAAACCTGGGCTGGGAAATCTTGGAGCTGCACTCTGGGATTACTCTGCACAGATCCTCTTCAGCTGCCACTGTGCACCAGAAATATCCCAGGAAATCCCAAGGAAAATGAAAAGCTGGAGGCTGGAGCAGTCCAAGAGTCCAGGCCATGCCCAAGCTGAAGGACAGAAGCATCACTGGGCAGGACACAAAGCTGATCCCATCAGACATGGGAGGAAGCTGCTGTCCCTTGGACTCAGCAGCATAAAATCATGGAATTCTGAGGGTTGGAAGGGGCCTTAAAGACCATCCATGGGCAGGGACACCTTCCACTATCCCAGCTTGCTCCAAGCTCCATCCAGCCTGGCCTTGGACACTGCCAAGGTTGGAGCATCCACAATCTCCCTGGGGAACCTGCACAGTAAAGAATTCCTTCCTCATATCCAACCTCAATTTCCCCTTTAACTCCCTCTCACTCCTTGTCCTATCCTGTGAACCTCCTCATGCCAGTGATGCCTCAGAGCATCACCCAGCTCTTCCCTCACCTCCATCCAAGCTCTGCTTTGGAATACAGCAGGAACAGCCTCTCCTCCCCACACAAGCAGAGCTGGACAAACAGAACTCCCTTCCCCAAGCAGCCAAGAGAGGATTATGCTCATAACCCATCCCTGCAAAGAGGGAAAACTTTCTTTATGAGGACAAAAATGAAAGCTGCTGACAGAAGGAGCATCATCCAAGCCATGATTAGGCACATGCTGTGGTTCTGCCCACTCCAAGGAGTTCTCTGTGCTCTCCTTTGCAGGGATGTGATGGGAATGCTGAGGAGGAGGAGAGGGAGGAGGAGGTGGAGGTGGAAGAGGAGAGGTGGAGGACGAGGAGGAGGTGGAGGAGGAGGATGAAGAGCAGGAGGAGGAGGAGGAGAAGGAGGAGGTGGTGGAGGAAGAGGAGGTGGAGGAGAAGGAAGAGGTGGTGGAGGAAGAGGAGGAGGAGGTGGTGGAAGTGGAGGAGGAG
>VZRZ01006341.1:384382-395075 GCA_013398175.1 Climacteris rufus | reverse complement strand
TTTTTTTTTTTTTTTTTCCCCCTCCCTGGATCACCTTTGAGTTGAAAAAGTTTAGGCAAGGGACATGCTCAGCAGTCAGTGTGGCATGGAAGGAGATTGAAATCCAGCTTGGATGGAGCTTGGAGCAACCTGGGTGTTTTGGAGGTGTCCCTGCCCATGGCAGGGGGTGCAGTGGGATGAGCTTTAAGGTCTTTTCCAATCCAAACCCTTCTGTGATTCCATAATTCACTGCTGGAAAGGGAAAAAAAGTCACCTTGTATTCAAGGAATTATTTCCTTTCATCCTTGGTGGGCAAGCACCAACCATTTGTCTCAGTAAAATGAAATTAAAACAAAATGTGGCCTAACTGGTCAATTTATTGTCAATATTAAGCACAAGGCAAGAGTGAAATTCTAACAGTGAGCTTGTGTTCTGGGCGGGAACTGAAAGGAAAAGCTCTGATTCCCAAGGCAGTGGTGACACCTAGAGGGAAAGGAGCTCACCGGGGGCTTGGCAGCTCCTGGAGGGAATGAGAGACGAATTGGAGAGAGGAATTGTGGAGCTCTGCCTGAGCCACGAGTGGTCCTTTAGTTCATGCTCTGGAGCTGCCTCCTGGGGACAGAGGAGAAAATGCTCCAGGAGGGCACTTGGAAAAGCAGAGGGGGGAAAGGGAGAAGGCTGAGCCTCTGGAAAACCAGAGGGGGAAAAGGCTGAGCCTCTGGAAAACCAGAGAGGGAAAAGGGAGAAGGCTGAGCCTCTGGAAAACCAGAAAAAGGAAAAGGGAGAAGGCTGAGCCTCTGGAAAACCAGAGAAAGGAAAAGGGAGAAGGCTGAGCCTCTGGAAAACCAGAGAGGGAAAAGGGAGAAGGCTGAGCCTCTGGAAAACCAGAGAAAGGAAAAGGGAGAAGGCTGAGCCTCCAAGAGCTGTGGGGAAGCAGCTCCTGGTGCCTGAGCAGCCCTCAGGAAGAGCAGTGCTGCCCACAATCCGTGGGATACAAACCCTGGAAGCTCTGGGATGATGGCCAGGATAGCACATAAATCCCTTTATACCTTTCCTAACAAACCTCCCTTCCATTCCCCACACTCAAGGACTCAACCTCCACCTTTTAATGATTTTTTTTAAGCTTTTCTCTCTCTTTTTGCACTTTGTGGAGGAACTGTTCCACCTCAGCCATGGAGGTGAGGAGAAAAAAGAGACACCAGAGAATCCAAGCAGCACAGGGATCCAACCTGGAGCTGTTTTTGGAAGTGCCTGCTGAAACACGCAGGAAATTTTGGCAAAGTTGGCCCTACACCTCCACATCGGGTGGGGCCCAGCCCTGCATTTGCAATTTTAATGACATTTTTGGCTTCCTACCTTTTTTTGTTGGTTGTTGGGAAGCGTTTGGCTTCACCCAAAGAATAAAAAGGGAGCAGAGAACCCCCCCAATGGGGCAGGGATGGTGCTTGGAGGATTTACAGATGCATTTTTTAGCCATTTTCAGGGTGCAAATCCTTGTTTGGAGAACTCCTCGACAAGCTCAGGGTCCTGTTCAAGGAGGAAGAAATCACTTGGGATCCATCCAAACATCTGGCAGTCGTGGCTGGAATAATCTGGGCTTTTTCCTCACTCTTCAAATTCCTGGGAGGGCCTCACTTTGCTTTAATTTCTGGGCACACTTCAAAGTAGCCCTAAAAAAAAAACCCCTAAAAAAAAATTGCAGGAGGAGGGCAAGGCTTGGGATGAAGGTTTGCCTTTCTGTCCATTCACAAGCTGAAGGTTTGGTCAGGTAATTAATTATAATTATAATTACAGCAGTACTTTTAATGAGGTGCTTCCCCCCCACCCTCAGCAGGAAATGTTGGACCACCACAGTTATAAAGAGAATTTTTTTTGGGGCAGTTTGGGGGTTCCAGGTGTGGAGAAACCACGGGATTATTTCCATTTCCCCCCCAGCTGAACCAACCAAGCTGCAAATGGGAAGGAATGAAAAGAACAAAGAATTGCATTTAGACATGTAAATATTCCATGAAACTGCAGCTGCTTTCCAGGAATATATATATAAAATATATTAATATATATAATATGTATAAAAAGATGGGAATAGAAAAGCTGGGAAGGGAGGAAAATGGGTATTTAAGAAGACAAATTTAATGAGCTGTTACAAACTGATCATTGCTTCCCAGTCCTGTTATCCCATTCCTTTCTGGGAAGGATCCTTCCTTCCATATATTATTTTCTTATCACCACTTTTCTTTCTCTGGTATTTTGAAATTTTCCTTTAATTTTCATGGCTGTGAGGGTTTGACACTCCCCAGATCCCAAATCTCCTGCTGTTCCCTCAGAGCAGCCCCTCAGATGAGAGCAGAGATGCAGAAATGAAAGTGTAAAATACCCTGGAGCTGTCAGGAAAGAAAAAGAAAAGCAAAATGGAATAAAAGAAACAGAAAAAGCAAAAAAAAAAAAGTGATGGTAGGCACTGATAGAGCTAAAAAACAACAATAGGGATGGAGTTTTTCCAGGATCCAGGGAGGAAATCCTTGGAAATCAGGCAAGCTGGGAACTTCCCATGGCAGTCAAACTGTCTGGGACTTGGAGGGGGAAATCATGGAATATTATGGGAAAATCATCGAATATGATGGGAAAATCAGTGAATTTACTGGGAATTTTGCCATCAGTCCCAGTGAGTTTCATCTTAACTATGTTTTAAAAGATCTTTTTGAGTGAAAAACCCAACAAGAAAAGAAGTGCAAAGCAGGAAATCAAACAGTGACAGCAATTTCTCAGTACAAAAAAAAGTCTGTAAGAAACTGGGGGGGTTGCAGATTTAGAATTTTAACAGCTCAGCTCTGTTTTTCACCAGGATTCCTCCCTCATTCCTGTATTCCTGGCTCCCCAACTTCCTCCCACAGACAGCACCATCCACTGCAGCTGCCAAGAGATATCATTGCCATGGTTATCAGCTCACATCATAAATAAAAATATTTTAAATTCATTACCACAACTTCCTCCAAATCTCCAGCAAAGATGAGCCCTTTTATTGAGAAATTCCTCATTTATAAAATTCAATCAGGTAAAGACTGAGCAAATCCTTCTTTTCAGGTAATCAGATTTTTCCTACAGTTTATCCTGAATACTTTAAAAAAAGATACTGGTGAAACAAACTCACTGATATTAAAAAAAAAAAGTGAAATTCAAGAAAAATTTCACCCTTCCTGAAGACATGAAGAAGACCAAAAAGAATTTTGCATTTCTCCTGTCCTTGTGTTAAATAAAATGCTCCTGGGAAGTGGAAGAGGGAGACAACTTGGCAGATTTCTTATTTCAGAGGAGCTGCAGGGAATTTTAGAGCTGAGCATCCATTCTGGAAAATGCTCACATCCTGTTCCCAAAAATCAAATCCAGAAGAAGAAGAAGAAGAAGAAAATGCTCACATCCTGTTCCCAAAAATCAAATCCAGAAGAAGAAGAAACATTTTCAAATCCTCATAGGTCAGGTTTTACTTGGCCTAACTTTGTTGAGACAAAGAAAACTGAAATTAAGGAAAGAAATCCAGGAAAAGCTTCCTAATCCAACAGCAAGTGAAAGTCAGGTGTGAAGTGAGAATTTCTCACAAGTTTTCCCAGGGGGAGTTTTCTTTTTCCCAGGGGAGAAGTTCTGCCCTGGCCAGAGCAGCAGAATTTTAAGGATTTGTTGCTTTTTTGTTTGGTTTTCCCTGCAGCAGCAGCAAGGCCCATTCCATAAATTTCTTGTGCACACATTCCACAGGAACAGGAATAATGGGAATATTGAAAGTACCCAGAAATTTGCTGGGCTGTGTGCACCAGAAGTGATTTTCCCTCCTTAGGTGTTGATCCAACCCCTTCAAAGAGGGCAAACAGCAGGAGCTGATGGATATTAAAAAGACTGAAATATGGAAAATTCAGCAGGGAATTCAGGGCAGCAGAAACAGCTCGAGGCTGATTTTCCATCCACACTTGATGGAAGAAGCACCAGAGCAGGATCTTGAAGGTTTGAGGTGCTGTCTCCACATTCCCACCTGCTTGGAGCTCAAATCCTTTTTATCCAGCAGAGAGATGAGCACAGGGCTGTTGTTTCTGCAGCTGAGGAGAGGATTAAGTGAATAAAATCAGGAATTGATGGAGCTTTCCCTAAACTCAGCTCACTGCTTGGATAAGCCAGGCCTTTCTCTGCTTTATTCCTCATTTAACACTTGCTCAAAGCAGGAAAATGCACGTTTCTTGGCAAACCACTGCCAAAATAATTCCCTTTTTAACAGACATGATTGCCTGCACCCTCCAGGGAGGGATCCCTGGATATTCCCACTTGCCAGATTTCAGGAAAATCCTCTGGAGTCAGGCACTTCTCCCCTGGCCACAGCAGCAGGACTCTGAGGATCAGGAAGCAGCAAGGCCCCTTCCAGAAAATCCTTGTGCAAATGTTGATTTTTTAATGAAACCGCGGATTTTTAGCTCTTGCCACAGCAAATTGCAGCAGAGCAGAACCAGCAGCTCTCAAATTTGCTCAGGGCATCTGGGAATGTGGGAGAGCACCAAGGAAACCTTTGGGAGGCTTTGCTTTGCAGGGAACTCTGAGCTCCTTTCCTAGCCAAGTAGAAATATTTCTCTAATTTGATGTTTTGAAAAGAATATTTGAAGAATCTGCCTTAAACACCAGCAATACCCATCTCTGCTGCAAGTGCTTTGGGTTTTTAATTAGGAATTACTGCACCTCCTCACAAAGAAAATGGGGGAGAATCTTTGGCTTTTTACTGAAAAAAGTAAATTTTTATCCTCAAGGGACCATTTTGGGCAGTACCACCCCAAATTCACCCACTGAGAGGTTTAATCTGAAGGTACCATTCTGCAAAGCATCTGTGATGAGCTTGCCTTGAAAATATTAATTAAAGCAGCACTAGGCTGGGCTTAAGCAACTGGATGCTGAAGAGAGAAAAGAATTTTTTGCTAAGTGCAGCTTGACTTCTGTTTTATAAGACAATAATGAGCGGCCTATCAGCAGCAGAAAGTAATTAAAAGCCTGGTGTTAAGACAATTAACATGCAGAGAGAGGGGTGTGGAGTGCTGGAAGGTTTTCCTCACTGCCTGGTGGCACTTGCCATGGAAGTTGGGGAAGCAGCAGCAGCATGGTTTAAAAACATGAAGTTCTGACTGATTTTACAGGGATTTTTTCCCTCCTAGCCTCATCTTTCCCATGAGAAAATTCCTTTATTTCCAGCATCTCCAAGCTCTGAGAACACCAAACCTAGAGATCCTTGTTCAGAGGCCACCAAAAGGACATGAAATGGATAATTCAGCTTGATTTATTCATTCTGTCTCTGTTTTAACACGTTCCACACATCCTAACAAAAATCCAGGAGCTCTTCCCAGAGCTGCTGACACCTTTGCCCCTTGGAGAAAAAACAGCAGGTACAAAACAATTCCCCTGCACCAAGAGTTGGGAGTGAGTGCTCAGGAGTTCAGTGAAATCAGGATTTCATTGCAGCCAGCAGGATTTTAATAAACCCTGACACTCAAAATTTAGAGAAAGAGAACCTTAAAATGCATCACTGAACACACAGCAGAGGAAAAAGTCACAAGATCACAGCTAAATCCCCTCAGTTTTAGGGATATTTCTTCCCAGCCCTCTCCCAGTTGCTGAAATTGTGGAATTGTGGAAGAGCTGAGAAGGCCAAGTGACAAAGGACACAAGTGGGGGTTTAACCCTTTTTTAAATTGAATTACTCCCAAAGTATCCATAGCCTTTTCCAGTAACTCCAGGCCAAACTATGGATCCACAATTTGGAATTCTATGGTCACCTTCTCCTGGGAATTGTGTTTGAAAGCTTTGGAAGGACAAATACCTGAAGTGGTTGTGTGTAAACCTCACACTCAGACACTCAGAAGGTGCTTTTGGAAAAAAAAACAAAAAAAACCAAACCACTGGTAATTGCAGCCTTTGGATATTTTCTGAAAGCTCCACTGGAGCTTCCAATGATGCTCAAGTGATGCATTTTAATCCCCACCTTCTTCAGGGGAGGAAGAGTTTCCATTTGGGTGAACTTTGATGTGATAATGGCAAAGAGAAGGGGATGTGTGTGCTCTTTAGTCTCCGAGCAGCCCTAGAAAGTCTGCTGGAACACAGGCTTTAATCCCAGCCAAGATCAAGAGCAAACAAACATTCATTTCAGAAAAGCCATCATTAGGGAGAAGAAAGGCTAGAGAACCATCAGCATCAAAAGCACTTGGCCCTCACAGCAGTGTTGGGTCAGTGGCCAACAAACAACTCCTTTCATGGGATAAATGTGTGAAGGGAATAAATCAAAGGCACTTGGAGAATTTACTGCAGATTGTGCAGGTGAGCAGGGAAAAAAATTAAAAGCTTTTTTATTTTTAATATGTGAACGTGTAATTCAGGACTCTCTCTTCAGGTACCTCATTAAAGCCAACCCTGCTCCTGAGTGAACAACAAATCCTTTGCTCCTGCTACAGAAGGGATTTAATTCACATTAAACCTCTCTCAGTGTCTGCAGGCTGCCACCAAAAAATTCCACCTTTCTCCCTTTCCTTCCAGCCAGATCCCTGCAAGCCTAATCCAGCATCCCATGGCCACAGGGAAAGGTGGCTGAAGTGTAAAATTTGACTTTTTTTGTCACAGGTTCCCAAGAAAACTGGGAGAAAACACAAACCCAGACTGTCAGCTCTTGCCCTGCTCCTTTGGCAGCCTGGGGCTTGGTCCCAGCAGAAGCTGCCTGGCCTGGCTTTCTCACCCCCTTTGCTCAGGGTTTTACCTCCCTGAGCAGCTTTTCCACTTCCCACCCTCTTGGGAGCCCCATAAAACCACTCTTTGCTTTTCATCCTTCAAACTCAGCAGTTAATTGGGATTAATCTCCTTGGAGTAAGTGCTGAGTTGATGTTTCCAGGTGGCAGAGAGAACAGGGTGGCTCTGGAGGGAGAGAAAAACCAACTTGCCAAGCTCTGGGGTTGGAGGGTTCCTGTGTCCCAGCAGGAAGGAGCTGCTCCAGAGCCATTCTCCAGGGAAAAGCTGGAGGCAAATGGGGCTCAGACCAATTTCTGGGCAAGGAGAGAAGCCTCAGCTTTATTTTCTGTTACCTCAGAAGGGATCATGAGAGCCCCTGGGCTCTCAGCTTCACCTGGATTCACCTGGAGATCGGATAAACTGGGAAGTTGGGAGCAAGATTGGAGAGCAAACAAACAAACCCCAAAACAAAGGGGTTTTTATCTGTCCTAGATAATTTTTTGTCTTTTTTTTTGGTCATCTCCTCGCTGCCAGAGATGGGGGGGGAAAAGGTTCAGAGAAAAACACTCATCCACTTGTTGTGATGCCAGATTCTGGGTCAAAAACTTGATGGAAAAAGAGAAAATTTCTTCTTGGGAAAGCCATTCCTTATTTTTCCTGCAGGACTGCCCCTCTGTGGGCACACCCTGCAGCTTCCTCTCCTTCAACAGAGCAAAGCCCTCTCACTTTTCTACCTGAAACCTGATGCAGGTGCGAGGGAGCTGCAGGTGCATTGCCAGGGGGAAAGGGATAAACAGAAAATGAGAAAATGCAGCCCAGAGCAAAGCTCCCCTGTTCCTAAGTGGGTGAAGTCACTGTCTGCAGCACGTTCCCCTCTGTCTCCTCCCTTTTTAGCCACCACTCTGGGATTCCACAGACAAGAGGCTGCTACAAATACCCTGCCCAAAGCACATCCCTGTCTTTTGGGAGCAGCAGGAATTCTCCAGCAGAATCCCACGAGTGCAACTTGATGCTCCCCGTGCAAGTCCAAGTGACACTTCCAAATTCCTCACTGAAAGAGCAGATTTGAGGCTGCTCAGGAATGCTGCAGCCCTGAGAATGCAAGGATCCAACAGCAAGGCAGGCTCTGCAAGGCTAAGAAAGGGAATTAGCTGGCCCTCCAACACTGCTGCATGGATTTGGGGAATCCAGAGCTCTGGCTCTGAGGTTTGACCAAAGGCAGGGTCAGGTTACAGGGCTGGGGACAAGAGCTCCTTCGTGGATGTGTGAACACAAACACACAGAGGGGTGGGATAAAAGAACAGGGCATTGAGGTCATTTGTTGTGCAGATGTTGAATGGATTTATGGCTCAGTGCTGGGCCCAGCCAGACCCTTGAACACAAAACACAGATTTTGCACGTTTGCCTCAAGTCATTTAAAATCCAACTGCTGCCAGATTTTGGTCTAGTTCTTTTTTAAATTCAAACAAAACCTCTGTCCTAGTTTGCCATTTCCCCAACAGCTGCAAGGATGAAACAATTGAAATTCTGTTACTGGTGCTTTGCAAGGTGGCTGGGGGAGCAGAAACCCAGCAAGCAGCTCCGAGGGTGGCAGTTGGTGTTGGAGAGATCCCATCTGGATACCGGGAGCAGCTCTGGGCCTCCCAGGACAAGAAACAACAAAAAAGATGCACAGGATTAATAAGGGACTGAGAGCAGGGCTCTCAGCCTGGGGAGAGAAGGTGAAAAGGGATTGGAGTGCTGTGTACATGAGCTAAAAGGAGATAAAAACACAGAGCCTTCCACAAGCTGCAGCAAGGAAAATTTCCATTAAACACAAGGAATGTGGTCGAGCTGTGAGGGGTAAGAAAATCCCTGTCTTGGATGTTTTTGGAGCTCACCCAGCCACTGCCAGCCTGACCTAAATTCCAAGTTGGCCTTGCTTTGAGCACCTGTTGGGCTGGAGACCTCCCAGAGTCCCTTCCATTTGGACTTTTTTATTATTCTAAGCAAGCCTCAAGCAGCAGCAGCGTTGCTCTGCATCACCAGAGCACAGAGGTGCTGAGCTGGCATCACCCTGAGTGTCCAGATGAAGGTTTAAAACCTATAATTCTTATCTGTATAAATCCCTGAGTTTGATCCCAACTTCCCTGGGCCTCTCCCACACTAACAAGCCTCACACGGGACCATCCCAAACCACCAAAGCCTTCAATTAGGCTCTGCTTTTCAAGGCTGCTAATTAGGGAGCTACAGTTTGATTGAAAACATGTCTTTTTCAAAGCTGTAAAAACGTCGCGCCGCCCAGAACAAACAATGGTTGCAAAAGCCAAGCTCATCAATGTTTACCTTGCTTTAAGCACCTAATTAAGGACATCCACTCCAGCCCTTGGGGAATTTCTCCAGGTCGGAAAACAAGGACTCACCTTCCTCTCTCTGATTCCCATGGAAAAATGAGGATGAGGGAAAAGCAGGAGCATCTCTCAGCCCTCCAAGCCGAGCTGGGATGCAAAGAGCTCCACTAACACCCTCTGAGGTGGGATCAGGATAATCCCTGAGCCCAGCCAGGAACGAATCTCTGCCCAAAACCAGCATCTGGAGGGAGAAACTCTCTGGGCTGACATAACTAAAGCCACATTTGTCAGATATGAGAGGTTTCTACACCACTTGCACGCTTGGAGAAGTAATTTCCTAAGCTTGAGGGCAACAGAAAATCCAAATCTCTGCTGATCTGTTTGGCAAAGCTGAGTCAGCAGGGGATGGGTCACTCAGGGGTCACTTGCTAAATTAAATACACATCCAGGTGACTTTACTGGGGTCAACACAAATCGGATGAACTTCAGGTTAGCCGAAGAAATGAGGTTTTTTCGGGGTGTGGCCTTGGGAAAGTCTCCCAAGGTCAATATATCAGAATAACAGCAACAGACGTCGCACACAGGGCTGTAAAAATCAGGATAATGATGCTGAAGTGAGTTTTACGGCCAGCAGAGGCACACAGGGTGGGGATTTAGATTGGATATTGGGAATAAATTGTTCCCTGGGAGGGTGGGGAGGCACTGGCACAGGGTGCCCAAGAAGCCGTGGCTGCTCCTGGATTCCTGGAAGTGTCCAAGGCCAGGCTGGAGTAACCCGGGATAGTGGAAGATGTTCCCTGCCCACGGCAAAGGATGGAACTGGGTGATCCTTAAGGTCCATTCCAACCCTTTAACATTCTGGGATAGGAGCAGCTACAACCCCTCCGCATTACGGGACGCGAACAGGCAGGGAAAGCTGTTACAGCCGCAGGAAAGACGCGTCCATCTCATGAGGGAGAAAGGCCAAAGGATTCTCGTACAACCCGCAGGAGAGAAATTCCCATTATGAGATGGGAGAGGGGTCCCGTCCAGCGGGAGGGAGGGAATTTCCCTGGGAATGCAGGACGGTGAAGGGTTCCCCACAGCCACCCCCTCACAAGGCACGAAGGGAGCTGGAGGGACCCTCCTCACACAGGACAACGCCGGGGTCACCCTCAGCCCCTCACGGGAGGACGCGCGGGGGGATCGCGGCTCCTACCGGCTGCAGGAGGCGGCCACGCCGGGGGTGCCGCCCGCCGGGGGCGAGATGCTGGCCCTGGCCCGTCTCCGCCCAGGGGGTTTCTGGCCCAGGGGCTCTGCCTCCATGGGGACCGGGAGCGGGACCGGGAGCGGCGGCGCCTCAGCCGGGGGAGAAATGGCGGCGGCGGCGGCGGCGGTTTGAAAATGGCGGCGGCGGCGGCCCCGGCCAATCAGGAGGCGCGGGGGCGTGGCCAGCGCGCCGCGAGCGGTGAGGGGCGGGGGGCGCAGCGCCCCCTGGCGGAGCGCGCGGGGAGAGCGCCCCGGTTGTGGGGAAACTGAGGCACCGTGAGGGCAGCGCCCTCCGCCCCGCGGTGTTCCAGGGAATTGCGGGATGAATTCGCTTGGGAAAGAGCTCTGAGATCGGCGAGCACAAGCTCGTAGCGGGCACCACCGTGTCACCCAGCCCAGAG
>VZRZ01006341.1:295646-383916 GCA_013398175.1 Climacteris rufus | reverse complement strand
TCATGCCCGGCGGCGTTCACCAGCCCCCGAGGGTCCTTTTCTGTCTTTCCAGCCTCTCTGCCCCCAGCCTGGAGCATTCCGTGGGGTTGGTGTGGCCCAAGTGCAAGACCTGGCACTTGGTGTTGTTGAGCCTCCAATCCATCCATTCCCACCTCCATCCGTGATCGTTCCCTGAGGGAATGGCTGGAGCTGTGCCAGGGGAGGTTGAAGTTGAATTTAAGAAAAGGTTCTTGCCCCACAGGGTGCTGGGGCACTGAGCAGGCTCCCCAGGGAATGGGCACAGCCCCAAGGCTGCCAGAGCTGCAGAAGCCTTTGGACAACACTCCTGGGACAGGGTGGGATTGTTGGGGTGTCCTGAGCAGGGCCAGGGGTTGGGCTGGATGATCCTTTTGGATCCCTTCCCACCCAGGATATTCTGTGATCCTTCCTTCCTCCATCCTTCTCTTCAGCCTTTCTTCGTCCCTGAAGACAAGTCCAGCACCACACAGCCTCAGGAAGGGGAACAGCAGCCTTATCCCCATGAGAAAGAAGTAAAAATCCACAAAATATTGGAGGAGAAACAGCTCCTTCCTAAAAAAGGGAAACTTATACCTCAGAAATCAGCTCGAATCCCAAAAATTTACCCCTCTCAAAACACACCCAGGGGATTTAAATGGGGTGTGGGTGTCCCCTGGATGCAGGCCTGGGGCTGAGGCAGCGGCTTCCCTCATGGAGCATCCTGTGATCTGTCATCCCTGAGCCGTGTCCTGGCACAAAACCACTGCATAAACCATTTGTAGCGAGGTTTTTTTCCCAGATAGTGCTGGAAAAAACAGATGCCTTGGCCAGACAGACCAGCAAATCCCAAAATCCTGCCTTGAAAAGCCATCAGGAGCCCCCACGGTTCCTCCCGTCCCACATGGGGGTTGAGTGGTGCTTCCAACAAGGCATTGGGTGAATTTTTGGATACACTAAGGTGAGGGGATCAGCTGGAAATCTGTTCCACTTGGCTGAGATTTGGATTTTCCTCCATTTCAGCCTTTTCCCCTCTGAAAAGTGGTGGGGATGGGGAGGGGATGGGGTCTCTCCCCTCATGGCGTGGCACCCCCAACCATCCCTGTAATAGAGGGTGGCTTATCACTGCTTATAAATTGGGAATATCCCATCTGGAGCGCAAATCTGCCTTTGGACCAGACAGATTTGGCAAAAGATGTCTCCTTTTAACAACTCTGACACCCCAGACAGCAGTGCTGGAACAGCTTTTACACTTGATCAGGTTCATCAGGTTGAGCTCAACTTCTGGATGAAGTTGAAGTTTCAGCCCTTGGATGAAATTCTTTGAAACCCATTAAATTCTTTTTCAAACCCATTAAAAACCCCACACACATGCACAAAGCATTTCACTTTTTGGCTGCATTATAAGTAAAGCATCACAAATGGATTCTTCAGAGATACCAAACCCACAAGTTCAGCTGTTGAAGTGGAGCCTGCAGCTCGATTCAGACAAGGAGATGCCCCCTCTTGAAGCTGCCAGAAAGTTTCACAGAACCAGATGTGAGACCAGGATTTAAAGGTTTTAGAAGGAATTTGGGCTTCTCTTTGGAAATGCACCACTGGGATGGGAGAGGGAGCATTCCTGGTGCAGCAGGCTTGCTCTCAGCACAGTGTGCCAGAGGAGTCAGACTCAGCGTGGATATGATGCCAAAGGGATTTAATTTTGCTTATTTTATTCCAGTGCAGACTTAACATGACGAAACTGTGAAGTTTCTATTTTGGTTCAAACCTAAACACTTCAGCAAGGTTGTGTTGCCTCACTCAGCGTTTCATTTGTGTTGGCTTGGAGTTACTGGGAGATATCCACACATTTTCTCTCCACCAGCCAAATTCCTTCACTCCTTCCCAGTCCTTCTCCACAGCTGAGACCTACCTGAGGCTGGACCCTGGTTTCTGCAGCAGCCATCCCCACACTGGTGTCTCTTCCTGGATTTGAAACTTTTCCAGCCTCCAAACCTCCTGGTTTTTGCATTCAGCTGCAGCCCTGAGCTCTGAATCCCCCCAGTGAGCCATGGAATTAGGGAATGCCTTTTCCATCAGGCTGGAGAACTCGGCACAGACAGTGGTGATCTGAGAGGGGCTTTTGACAGCCCCTCTCTGCTGAAATCATCATTTTGGAGGTCATGAGGGCAGAGCAGACCCAAGGATGGGATCACCAGGTGTGTTTCTCTTGGTGAAGTCAATATGAAAGGCTCTGTTAAGCCAAGGAGGTGATGGGAGAGGACAACACCCCACCAGCAGCAGGTACAGTCATGGAATCTTGGAATGGTTTGGGTGGGAAGGGATCTTGAAGATCATTTAGCCATGGGCAGGGACACCTTCCACTATCCCAGGCTGCTCCAAACCCCATCCAACCCGGCCTTGGACACTTCCAGGGGTGGGGTAGCCACAGCTTCTCTGGGAAATCCATTCCAGGGCCTCCCCAGCCAGGAATTCCTTCCCAATATCCCATCTCAACCAACTCTTTTTCAGTTTGAAGCCATTCCCCCTTTTCCAGTCACTCCAGGCCCTGCTCCAAAGTATCTCTCTGTTGGCTCCTTCAGTCACCTGAAGGCCACCATGAGGTCATCCTGAAGCTTCTCTTTCTCCAGGCTGAACCATCCCAATTTTCCCAGCCTTTCCTCACAGTGGAGCTGCTCCATCCCTCTGATCACCTTGGTACCTCTGGACTCCAACATCTCCACGTCCTTCCTGTGCTGGGATCCCAGAGCTGGAGGCAGCTCTGCAGTGGGTCAGAGGGGCAGGTGGGATGCTGGGAATCCAAGCTGATTTATTTTCCATCCTCAAGTTGCTTTTCAGAGCCACAGCTTGGATCTGAATGACCAGGAACCTTTCCATGACCCATCAATCAAGAGTAGGAGGGGATCCAATCCAAACATCTCTTGTGATCCTCTTAGATTCCCACCAGTTTTTGGTCTCTCTCCAGTGACTCTGTGTTTAGACTGGATATTAGGACTTTTTTTTTTCCACTGGAAGGGTTGGAAAGCATTGGAGCAGTGGAGTCAGCATCCCTGGAAGTGTCCAAAAAATGTGTGGATGTGGCACTTGGGGACGTGGTTTAATGGTGGACATGGTGGTGGTGGAGCTTCACAGTTGGACTTTTCCAACCTTCGTGATTTTATTCCATGATTCTTTGTCTCAACAGGACCTCCAGCCTTTTCCCAGTTTCCATTCCCTGCAGAGAGGATTAGCAACAGATACAATTCCCAAGGGGATCCCCAGCTTCCCTCCATCCTCAAGGTCAGAAAGGATTTTTGTTCCTTTTGCCCTCTGGGCTTTCTCCTCCCTGCTCTCAGCAAGGAGCAGAAGAGCCTCTGTTGACCTAAATCTCTGCCTTGTTAGGATTATTCCCTTTGGGAAATATTGTTTGGATTAGGCAGGGGATTAGTAACACATGCATTAAGGACTTGTGCTTCTCAAACGAGGAGGCTTAATTAGGCCAAGATTAAAGCACACTCCATTGCCACTGATCTCTTCCAGGGCTCAAAGCATGAAGTTATTTTGTAGAATTTGGCAATGTTGCTCATTTAAGCACTTGCTTGATTTCCAAACTGGTCATCTGGAGGACCTTGGAATTTACAGGGCCATAAAAGCCCAGGCCATAAATTGCACATGATTAGGAGGGGTGTCACCAGCAGCACTTAAAGCCATTAAAAAAACCCCAAAACACCCCCAGCTTGCTTGGTGTTTTCATCTAGAAAAAGAAAAACAAACAACTAGAAAATAAGTGCCATAAACCCAAATGGAAGTTGCATTCCAAGGAGTCAGCAAGGGTTTGGGAAGATAATAACGTGGTTCACAGCCACAGCAGGAATTCTGCCGGGTGAGCAACCCATGGAATATTTCAGAGCTCTTTCTTGAGATTCAGAGCTGGTTAAGTTGCTGCTGGGAGCCTCAAGTGATGGATTCCTAACCATGTAGAACTGAGACTTTTCTAGCTTAAAAAATCAAGGGAATGAGTTTGGATAATCCAGGTCATTGTGCTCCTCCATCCTCATTCCTTGCACCTTCCACAGCTGGGCCTTGCTTGAGTTTTGTTGTAACCACAGAGCTGACCGATGGAAAACTCCAGTTTTGGTGATACCACAGCTCCAGCTGGACTTTATCCCAACTTCCAGATGAAGGAAAAGGTGTTTTGCTTCTAAATCTTCAAAATGAGGCTGACAGTGTTTGTCCTTGTCAGAAATTTGGAAAAATCACTGGAAAAACCCCTGTGAGAGGTGAATAATCAGAATTGTCAGGCAGCTCTTGGCTTTGTCCATAGCAATGGGAAAAGCTCCTGCTCCCAAATTCTGCCTGGCACAGCACAGCAGGGAACAGGTCCCTGGCTCCTACATCCCAATGCCCTTTTGACACTGCTGGGAATTCACTTGCAGCAGCTTCCAAACATTGCTTTTCCAGAAGGGAGAGGGAAAACCTGCAGGAATAAGATCCCTGGACAATGAAATGCCTTTCTACCTTTGCAGTCACGCAGCAGAACTCAGCTCACCACACTAAAATTAATCCAAATCATTCAAATTAAGCTGAGATGTAATTATTGTAAAACTCTTCGTGCAAAGCTTCACTGAAGGCAGCTTTGAGAGCTCTGACACTAAACATGAAGGGGAGGAATCACAGGATATCCCAAGTTGGAATGGACCCACCAGGATCATCCAGTGCAACCCCTGGCCCTGCACAGACATCCCAAAAATCCCACCCTGAGAGTGTTTTCCAAATTCTCCTGGAGCTCTGGCAGCCTTGGGAACATGACCATTCCCTGGGGAGCCTCTTCAGTGCCCCAACACCCTCTGGAGGAAGAACCTTTTCCTAAAATCCAACCTCAACCTTCCCTGGCACAGTTTCATTCCCTTCCTTCTGGGCATTCCCTCATGCCCAGAGTTCTTACAGCTGAGTTCTTAAACTGGTTTGCCTTAAATTTGGCAAGAGATTTTCTAATCCCATCTTTGCTCTGGATATTCCCACACCCAGGCAGGTGGGAAGGAAAAGTCTCACTCTCTAGAGGGTCAATACACCAGCAGGGATTTGGTGACTTGGGGTCCTGCTGGGTAAATTAAAACTAAAATTACTCATGAGCTGATGCTGATGTAGGACAATGAGATAATCTGATGGCAGGGCAAGGCACTGAGGGTCATGGAATTGTGGAATCCCTGAATGGTTTGGGTGGGAAGGGACCTTAAAGTCCATCCAATCATGGAATGGTTTGGGTTGGAAGGGATCTTGAAGATCATTTAGCCATGGGCAGGGACACCTTCCACTATCCCAGGTCGCTCCAAGCCCCATCCAACCTGGCCTTGGACACTCCCAGGGATGGGGTGTGGAGCAAGGAGAAACCACAGGCAGTTCTCAAAGTCCCTGAGCTGAATAAAAATCAGAGGATAGACTCCATGGAATGTTTTCTACATTTTTCCAGCCCTTTACACTTGTCCAAGCAGCTCCGCTCGGGAGCAGAGGGAGGCAAATCCTTCCCTGACACCCTGAAACTCACTGAAGAATTTAAATCCATCTTTCTCCAAGTTGTTTTAAAAGGTATTTATTCCTTCAAGCATTTCCCTCGTTACCCCTAAGGCAATTAAAGGGGAGAAGAGTAGAAATCAGGAAAAAAAAATATATATATATATTGTTGTGCCCTCTGTGTTGCTACAGCTGCAAAGAAGTCGGTGCTCCACAGCTGGTTCCCATCTTTTTTTTTTTTTTTTTTTTTTGGGAATGCAGAGGGAAAGCACAGCTGGGGAGATGCAAATACAGAGGTGGTGCTTCCTCCACCCTTGGTTATGGGAAGAGCTGGGAGCTGGTTGGGGGAATTCTGCTGGAGTTGTGTCCTGCAATTCCACTCCAGTCGAGCCATCCGGCAGGACAGGATGGGTCTGCCAGAGCTTTTATTTGGAAAGAAAAATGAGGGGATTTGGGGGAGAAATTGGATTGTCAAAACATCCCACATGTTTGGTTTTTTATGCTGCAACTTTTTGTGTGACAGCAGAGAAAGTCAAAAATTCCAGCTGATGTCAAATGCTTTCTTTTAAAAGAAATTAATTTTTTTTTTTTATTGTTTTTATTTTGGGAGTGCAACCCACTGCCTCCCCCTGGGAGGTTGTGTTTGCAGATGGAGTTTGGCTGGAGCAAAATCAGCAAAATAAAGGGAGTTGTCCCCTGCTTGGATCCTTCACGTGGAGCAGGAAGGGATGACACCAAGGCCAGGGAAGGAGGGGCATCAAAACAAACTGTGCCTGGCCAGAAACAGTGGAACAGTGGAGATACACAGGGGAATTCTTGGATAAATCATCTCTGGTTATCAGGAACAGCTGCCTGAGCTGAGGCTGGGGCCTCACTGGGTGAGAGATAAGGGACAAGCACTCTCAGGAGCAGCACTTCCCAGTCAGCCCTGCAATCCTAAATTAGGGAAACTGCCCTGAGAGCTCCCTCCAAGGAGAATTTGGGGTGTCCAGAGGACTGCTGGGCCCATCAATAAATAAATGTCCCTTGGGAAGTGGAGGTGGAGATGGAGGAAGGAGACCCTGGGCTGAAGTGGAGGTTGGAGATGTCTGGCATTGTTGTTCCAGCATGGAATTCACTTGAAAAGACAACAAATGCCTTCGGGGGGATGAGGGTGTGGAAAGTTGGCAGATTTCCTCCCCAGAAAAAAAAAAAAAAAAAGCATAATGAGAGCCAGTGGCTGGGAGCTGATTTTAGGGAAATTTGCCTGTGAAACAGGGAGCAGATTTAACCAGGTGAACGATTAAACATGGGAACAAATGGTTGCTGGAATTGCAGAGTTTGGAATCCATGAATCACCATTTTTTCAGTTCAGCCAACCGAACACTGAAAAATCCCACATTTGGCTGAACCTGAACAAAGAGAATTCCCCCTCCCCCCCTTTTTTTTCCCTACCCCAACAATTAATATTAATTTAAATATTTTCTCTTCCCAGGGCCAAAATCTTTTAATTCCAGGGGGGAGCCTGGTACAAAAGCAAGTGAAGGGTCTGAAGGGTGACATTTAAATGTAATTTTTTTTTGCAAAAGCAGCACCTTCTGAATTCCTCAGTGGCCTGATGAGTCAAGCCCAGAGCGTGGCCACCACTCATCTCCAGACACTCATCCAACGTGTTCTGGGACATCTTCTTGGACAAGGATTTACTCCAGGCAGGCCAACAGGTGGGGACAGCAATAGGGAGAGGCAGGAGGGAATATTTAGGATGTGGGAGTGGGAAGGAGGCAGCAGCTGGGAGGTTTGGCTATAAAAAGGCTGCTCTGCTGCAAGGGGTCCTCTGGGGGGGCCTGGTTGGTGCCATTCTAAATCTGCCTTGGAGCTGACACCCCAGGCAGGTTCTCTCTGCCAGCTCCAGCAATTCTCTCTTTTGCTTCCCATTTCCTAAGAAAACAAAAACCCAAAATTTTGACTTGGTGTTGTCCAAAAGCAAATAATTCAGTGGCTAAGCCACCTGAGTTCCTTATTTTCTCTTTTCTCACTGAGCAGCAGGTTCTTGTTGGGGAGAGATGATTCTGTCTGCTCAGCAGGTTTGGGGCACATATTTTGGGAGGCTCCTGGTTTAAGCCAAGAAAGGAAGAGCTGCTTTTCACTCCAAATCCACCTTTATTCCCAGCAGGAGATTGGATGCTGCCAGCAGTGTTTGCATGAAGCTGGAGCTGACAAAAAAACCTGCCTGACCCAATTTTGTCTGGATTCTCTCACTTTCCAAACTGGCGCAGCTCTGTGCCCAACCTGCTTGGCTGGAATTCCCTAAATCCCCAGGCAGGAACAGGGGAATGCTCTCAGGGATGTGGAGGAGAGCTCTTCCATGGGTCAGCTCATGGCTTTGGCCATCCAGGATGGATCCCCAGGGAATATCCACCGTGCTCCAGGCTCTTCTGAGCCCACACAAGACAAAAGGAAATAAGAATTCTCCAAGGAAATTCACCCTTTGGCTGGGGATGTTCTCCCAGTCAGGAGTGGTGTGTCCAGGGCCTTTTTGGGATGGTTCATTTTGCCTCCTAAAATATCTTGAGGTCACCTTAGGTTGCTGTAGGACTTCCACAGGTGAGTTTGGGATACATCCAAGGATGAAAATCCCCCAAAATCTTTATGTTGCTGTTCCAAATTCTCACCAAATTCATGGTGAAAAGCTCTTCCCCTTCCCAAGGATCAGCAAGCTCCAAATTTATCCCATCCTCCTGCATTCCCTGCTCCAAATCCCAGCTCCATGGGCTTGCTCCCAGTGGGATTCTTGTACTGGGAAGCCCAAACTGGACCCAGAAAGAAAAGAGGGTCTCAAAAATGCTGAACAGAGGGAAAACTTCCCAAATGGTGCCATTTGTGACATCATTGTCTCCCCCAAATCCAGAGCCATCAACCTGGTGCAATTCTGGATGGACCAAAGAAAGTTTGGGATTTTTTAAAGGGAGATTGAAGAGGTAAATAAGGGAATTAGGAACCAAGTTACCACAACCACTGGGATCTTGAAAATCCTGCAGGAATGGGGCCAAAACTGGCTCCCAGTCCTTGGCAGGAGGGCAGAATGAATCCTTAAGGAAGACAGAGAGGCTGAGCCTCCACCTGAATATCCCAGAGGTGCAAAAGTCAGCAGATTCCCATGAAAATCATTGAGAATATGGGAAAAAAGACCAAAAATTGCAGGGTTTTGCCTAAAAATAGACAAGATAAAGCCTGTCAGTGGCAGTGCTCTGAATAACGACAAGGGGCAGATTATTCCTGCTGGACAAAGTGAGTTATGCCAAATATATCCCAACTTTTCCAGCGTTTCAATGTTTTTAGCCAAACACAAACTTTACCATCAACATTTTTTTCCCCAGTTAAAACTCTTTGGGGAGAAAAAAAAAAATAAAAAAGGCAAAATGCTCCCATTGCACTGTGTTTAACCAGGGAAATCCCACCAGCAGGAGAGGAAGAGGTGGTTTTATTCCTAGGGATGTGAGGAAAAGGAGCTCTGCTCCTTTAAGCTTGCAAAAGCTTCTTTATATTCAGGTGGAGTCAAGGCTTCCTGGGCTATAAAGTTGCAGGGAGAGGCAGGGGCAGCAGCTGTTTTGCTTAGATCTTAGCAAGGCTCCAGTCTCACCATGGTAAGAGCATGTCTTGTATCTAAATTTAAATTATTTCCCCCACTGTTTTCCAAGGGGTCGGAGCGAAATGCTCGCTCTTTCCCCCCCTCTCTCCTTTCTCCTGGGGATGTTAATTCCAACCAGCTCTGTGGAATTGCTCGTTACCTTCTGGTTTATTGATTCAGAGTTTGCTCCTTATAAGGGAAAAGTGAGGGATGTGGTTGGAGAAGAGTTCTTTAAGTGGCCTCTCGTTGCTTTTCCCTCTGAGGTGGGGTCTGGAGAGTTGAAAAGTTTCTGTCTCTTTAATTAAAATTGGGATTTTTTTGTTTTTTTGGGGAGGGACCAGCATATCTTGACTCAACTACATTGTAGATTAAAATTTAAATTTTGATCCTGCTGGCCCGTTTCCCAAAATTTAACACTTCCAACGTGCTGCCCCAGAGCATGAGTGCAACAAGCACAACCTTTAGGGTTTTTTTTTTTTCCTCCTTTGGAATGAGCTGCCATGTTGCCTTTGTCTGCTCAAAACCCTTGGGATTAGATATTAAATGGGTAAAGTCCCCCTTTCCTTGTAGTTTTTTAATGGAATCCCTGCTCCAAGGAGTTTGCAGCTGTGAAACCAAAGCGGATCGAGCTGGGTGCTAAAAAAAAAAAAATCTGCAACCCTGAATATTTCTAGCTGATCCAGCTGAAACTTTTTGGAAAGAGGATCACAACTGGCACTTTTTTTTTTTTTTTTTTTGTGGATGCAAAGGAGCAACTTGTTGGGAAATCTGCTGGTTGCAAATGGGAGAAAACTTCAAAGTGGCTCCCAGGGATCCAGCTTTGAACTTTTTCTTTAATCTGCTGATTTCTGGTCTGTCCTGGCTATAAAACAGTTAAATATTTACATGGTGTTCCCAATGGGAAAATCAGCTGGACAACAATAGGCTGCCTATAGCCAGAGTCTGTAAAAGGCAGTTCAGCTGGATGCAAATGTTGGAGAGCTGAGATCTCAAAAAAAACCAAAAAACTTCTGGAATAGTTGAGAGGGAGGGAAGAACCTCCAATAAAACGCTGCACTTTCTTCCTTCCAGCAGCTCCCACTCTTTTTCTTGCCTTTGTTCCCATTCCCTGAGCTCTGGGCTGCAAATTCCAGTGCTCCCTTTGCAGCAGGTGCTGGGAGCGGGGCAGCTGTCCCAGGGAAGCGCCGGGAAGCGGCCGCGGCGCTGACCATGGAAATCTGGGCCGGGGGAGCTATTGCAACCATCCTGCTGGGAGGGCTGGGCCAGGGGCAGCCAGCATTTCCCACATAGTGCAAATATCAGCTGGGAGAGGGAGGAGTGGAGTAGTCCTGGATCCCAACAGTCCCGGATTCCGGCAGTCGTGGATCCCAGCAGTCTCCACACCCCACAGAACTGGGGGGGCTCAGCCCACACTGGGATTTGGGGGGGTTTGGCCAGCTCTGGGTGAAGGGTTTGATGTCTCTGTGTCCCAGGAGTCATCCAGCCTTGCCTTGCTTTATGCTGGATGTGTGGGTGGCCACTGGAGTTGCTCGATGGATAGGAAATGTCTTGGCACATCCGTGCTTGGAGAATAAGATGGAAAAGTTGCGTTGGGTCATTTTCCTGCCACGAGTGGTGCCCAGGGCTGTCCAGCTGGAGACTCCCTGGGCACTTTGGATGGTTGTGCACTTCCCTGGATAACTGGGCTGTTCCCACCACCCCAGGATGTTCCCACCACTCCCCTCTAAGCTGGGCTTACCTGTGGAGCTCTGGGTGGAACTGGGTTGAGAGGTTAGACCTCAGCTAAGCTGCCCATGGATGCCCTAAATAATGGGATCAGCTTCACTGTTTGCCATCTCAGGTGGGATCACCAGCTCCCTTTCCTGGTTGTCCCTTGGGAAGCAGCACTGCCCCGTGCCAGGCATGGCAGGAATTGGCGTTCTCTGCTCAGGAGCTGGGACATGAGGCTCTGTCATCACTTTGATCTTGGGGTGGTGGAAGCAGCAGATGCCAATTACCCAGGGAAGCACAACCATCAAAAGTGCCCAGAGAGTCTCCAGAAGACGCCGGTCCCTCCAGTGCTTCCCTGGAGTCAGAGGCTCCTGGAGATGACCTGGATAAATCAGGGCTCGGAGCCGCTCCCGGGTGTCAGCTGGGCCTTGCTCTCCCCCAGGCAAGCCCTGTTTCCTCCAGCCTCTTTCCTGCTGTGACTCCCAGCTTGGCTTTGGGTTTCCCAAGCGTGGCTTCTCCCTGCTTGGCTCAGAGCTTTTGTTTTTTGGGTCAAGAGCCTGGAGCTGCTGTCCCTGATGCCCCTTGGGGATGTGGGGGATTGACAGCGGCTCCAAGGAGCCAGCGCTGCTCAGCTGCTTCCTGCCTCAGCATGGAGCCCATCAGCTCCTTCCTTCCTGCTTCCCTGGGCTGGGAGAGCCCTTCCCGGGGATGCTGTGTCCAGCTGCCCTGCAGATCCTGGTTTGATCCTGGCTCCAGCTCCCAGCAGTGGGCGGAAGCCGCCTGTTTCCCTCATCATCCACAGCGCAGCTCCGAGGAGAACCGTGGGGGCTGGAACTCCTGATCCCGGCTCACAGGATGTCTAAAAATCACCCTAATCACCATTTCCCTTTTCCAGAGGGAGTGCATTTCCATCCACATCGGGCAGGCTGGAGTGCAGATGGGCAATGCCTGCTGGGAGCTCTACTGCCTGGAGCATGGGATCCAGGCGGATGGGACCATTCCCGGCCCCAAGCAGGTGAAATCCATGGAGCAGAACTCCGAGCAAGTGGATTCCTCCTTTGAGACCTTCTTCTGTGAGACAGCATCTGGCAAACACGTGCCCAGGGCAGTGTTCATAGACTTGGAGCCCACTGTCATTGGTAAAGCTGGGACACTGGGTGTGGTGGCATCTTTATCCGTGATTCCCAACCTTTTTTCCTTGGGGCTCGTGTTGCTCCCACTCCTCTGCTCTGGTAAAGTGTCCCCAGCCATCAGGAGCAGACAATTTACACTTCCAAAGGGACCAGCAGTGACAAACCTATGGCTGTCACTACACTGACCTCTCCTTGGTTGCTCCCTCCTTTTGGGACCTGCTGTCCTGAGCAGGACCTTCAGCAGGGGTGAAGTGATGTGGATTTACCAGCCCTGCTGGTTCTGGACTCAATTCCACCACACTGTGACCAGATGTGGCACATCTGGTTCTAATGCCTCCCACAAAGCATTTTTGGGCAGAGGGGTGCCACACATCCCATGGTTTTGTGGGAACTGTTTGACCAAAGGTTGGACTTGATCTCAGAGATCTTTTCCAACCTAATTGATTCTAAAAGATTTCTACTCCCCCTTCCAGCCCCAGCTCCCTTGGTGATCTCTGGGTGTTTGACTCAATTGTGGCACCTCAATTTAAGGTGTCTTCCTAGAAAACAGATTATTTTAATTTTTTTTTCCTCAAGGAACTGGTGGAAATGACTCCTGATCCAACCACCTGCTTCTGCCTTCCAGGCTTCTCCTCCTATCTTTCCATCTAGGACGTGACTCATTAGCTCTAATGAGAGGATTGCAGAGTTTTGTTTGGGTTCTGCTTAATTTTTAGACACCTAATTAAGGTATTAAATGGAGAGATTAGTGAGTGAGCCAGGAGAATATGAAATGCAGCCAATATTGAGTGGATTAAAAAACCCTCTGGAGGTGCCTCTGACCTGAAGCTGGGTCAGGTAGAAATGTCAACACTGGGAGCTTTGTGTCTCCCTTCGGTGCTGGAGAGCAGAGGGTGGAGGTGGAGCTTCCAGACTCCTCCGGGTGCTTTGGAACGAGCTGCCTGTGGTAACTCATCCTACAATAATGCTGGAATCACACTCATTAACTCATTAAACCAAATTAATTTAGGATTTCAAGATAGATGTGGGGTGAAGATGGAGTTATGGTAGGACCTTACCTGGGCAGGGTTATTCCTACCCCTTCCATTATTCCCAGCACCATTCCCTAACTATGCCATGACCTCCTGGTGGGTGTTCCATGTGTTTTGCTCTGTCCCACTTCACCCAGAACGTGTCTCTGTGTTCCGCTCCCCCTGACCTCCCCTCCCTGTGCAGATGAGATCAGGACTGGGACCTACCATGGGCTCTTCCACCCGGAGCAGCTCATCAGTGGCAAGGAAGATGCTGCCAACAACTACGCCCGTGGCCACTACACCATTGGCAAGGAGATCATTGACACTGTGCTCAGCAGAATTCGCAAAATGGTGAGAGAAAACACAGGATTTTGGTTCAAAATGGCACATTTTGGATCATGCAGTCAAAGTTTGGGTTCGGGGTAAAAGTCTTAAAATAAAAAGGTTTTAAATTAAAAAAAAAAAAAAAAAGTCTTTATGGGAGGTCCAAGGGTGGCTGCTGCTGCTGGGATTTGGTTTGGGGCTCAGTAAAGTCTCTGGATTTGTGTGTTTGCCCTAAAAGCAGCTAATTGTCACTAAAAGTGTATTTAAGATGCTCAGTGAGTGCTCTGAGCAGAATTTCTTGCTGTATACCTTGGGATAGTTATCCCAGTCCTTAGAGGGATAAATATCCATTACTCTTGGGACAGTTATCCCAGTCCTTGAAGGGATAAATATATATTGGTTTTGGGGCAGTTATCACAGTTCTTTAAGGGATAAATGTCCATTATTCTTGGGACAGTTATCCTGGTCCTTGAAGGCGTAAATATCCATTATTTTTGGGACAGTTCTTCTAATCTTTGAAGGGATAAATATCCATTATTTTTGGGATAGTTACCCCAGTTCTTGAAGGGATAAATATCCATTATTCTTGGGACGATTATCCCAGTTCTTGAAGGGATAAATATCCATTACTCTTGGGACAGTTATCCCAGTTCTTGAAGGGATAAATATCCATTGCTCTTGGGACAGTTATCCCAGTTCTTGAAGGAATAAATATCCATTGGTTTTGGGACAGTTATCCCAGTCCTTAGAGGGATAAATACCCATTATTCTGCTGCAGGCTGACCAGTGCAGTGGACTCCAAGGCTTCCTGGTCTTCCACAGCTTTGGGGGAGGCACCGGCTCCGGCTTCACCTCGCTGCTCATGGAGCGTCTCTCCGTGGAGTACAGCAAGAAATCCAAGCTGGAATTCTCCGTGTACCCGGCCCCGCAGGTCTCCACGGCCGTGGTGGAGCCCTACAACTCCATCCTCACCACCCACACCACCCTGGAGCACTCGGACTGCTCCTTCATGGTGGACAACGAGGCCATCTACGACATCTGCCACCGCAACCTGGACATCGAGCGCCCCACCTACACCAACCTCAACCGCCTCATCGGGCAGATCGTGTCCTCGGTCACCGCCTCGCTGCGCTTCAACGGGGCCCTCAACGTCGACCTCATCGAGTTCCAGACCAACCTGGTGCCCTACCCGCGCATCCACTTCCCGCTCACCACCTACGCGCCCATCATCTCCTCGGAGAAGGCCTACCACGAGCAGCTCTCCGTGCCTGAGATCACCAACGCCTGCTTCGAGTTCTCCAACCAGATGGTGAAGTGTGACCCTCGCCGGGGCAAGTACATGGCCTGCTGCCTGCTCTACAGGGGGGACGTGGTGCCCAAGGACGTCAACGCCGCCATCGCCGCCATCAAGACGCGCCGCTCCATCCAGTTCGTGGACTGGTGCCCCACGGGCTTCAAGGTGGGCATCAACTACCAGCCCCCCACGGTGGTGCCCGGCGGGGACCTGGCCAAGGTGCAGAGGGCTGTGTGCATGCTCAGCAACACCACGGCCATCGCCGAGGCCTGGGCCCGCCTGGACCACAAGTTTGACCTGATGTACGCCAAGAGGGCCTTCGTGCACTGGTACGTGGGGGAGGGCATGGAGGAGGGGGAGTTCTCGGAGGCCAGGGAGGACCTGGCTGCCCTGGAGAAGGATTATGAGGAGGTTGGAAGGGACTCGGCAGATGGAGAAGAGGATGAGGCTGATGAGGATGAGTATTAACAAACTGCGGCCTGGTCTTGACCTCGGCCAGAATCCAAACCTTCTGTCCCAAGGTCCCGTGGGCCTGGAGGTGCCAAAGGGTTGGCCTGGACCTCGATGCTACTGTTTGATGTATTAAACCTTCCCTGCTTGCATAGTTTGGGCTCATAGAGCTCTTCTGTAGCCTGGGTGTCTTGAGCTTTTTCCCACTGCTGTTTATTGATGAGTGAAGCTGAGTAAGGGCCTGGCTTCTCCTGCCTCGCCAGGAGATCCTGGTTCCTAATCCAGGGAATGTTGCAAGCTGCCTGCTTTGGCTGGAATGGCAAACTCTTGCTCTGGCTTTTTATTGTAAAAGCACTTTTTAATTAGAAATGCACCTGTAAACTTCTATGCAACTGGCTTTTTGTATATGAATAAAGACTTTTTTTTTTTTTTGGCTCTGAACTCCTTGGATTCACCCAGGTTGTTTGTGTGGGGAGGTTCCTGCTCACAGATGTTGTCCTGAGGGGAAGAGCAGATGCTGATAAGGGTGTGCTGTGAGAGTCATCAAGCCTAATTATTGTTGTGGGGGAAGTGTCCTATATCCTGTGGGAATTTCTGTCTGGAGCTGGGTGTCGCTCTGCTCACCTCCAAGGGGAAGCAGGTTTGGGAGCAGGCAGGGAATTCCCTGTCTGGGATCAGGAAATCAGTTCAAGAAGTGGGGAGCACTTTTTGGTGGGGTTTTGCCTCCTCACCCCCTTTGCCAAAGCTCAGTTGTTGCCTGAGCAAGTCCTGGTGGTTGGGGCCATGCTGAGGATTTGGGAAGTATTCCCAAGGTGCTGCATGGGGAAGTCCAGCCAGGAATGGTGCAGAGGGAAGGAGAGGGTTGCTGTGTCCTGTCCTTTGCAGCAGGAGGTGGAAGGATCCCAGGAGCTCTGTGGTGACCCTACAAGGCCAGGGGTGGTGACAGCATGAGCAGGAATGGGGTGGCCCCCTAGGAATGTCCAGGTCCCTTGAGAAACCCCAAAGACCCTGAGTGTCACATGCCACCCCCTGGTTCCTGGGGACAGGGCCACCCCCTCTCCTGGGCTTCCAGCTGGTTGTCCCCACACTGTGCCCCAAGCACAGACAAAGCCTCTCCCAGGGGCTCCATGTTCCAGGAATGAGTCTGGCCAGGCCCCAAAGCTGCTCCTTAAAAGAGCAAAGAGGATTTCTGGCTCTGTTCCCACAGGTAATGGTGGTGGGGAGATTCCAGGCAGGATCTTGAGGACTTTCACCTTTCCCTGGTGGCTCCATTCCCCCAGAAAGCTGAGGCTGGAAGCCACTGGTTCAATCCCACCCAAAAACCAGAGTGACAGCGACCTGGGGTGAGCATCATTCCCACTTGGAGCCATCCCAGAGCAAGGGCAGGAGTTCAGCCCCGTGCTGCTGCAGCTTGGAAAACCATCAGCTGGGATCCAGGGCTGATGTCATTGTCCAGGACTGAGATCCATCACTCTGGAATGTCAGCACGGAGCTGCTTCTGCCCTCCCACACTCCCTGTGGGAAGGGAAAGGAGAGGGATCCCAGGGTTTTTGGTCATAGGCAGTGCCTTGGCCTCTCCATGAGAGGTGAATCCTCATTGAGTGACTTCAGCTTTATTTTCCTGACCTGGGAATAGCAAAGCTGGTCCTAAAAAATAGTCCAGCCTGCAGGGTCTGGGTTCCCTTCACGTTGTTCCAGCCTATCCACCATTCTTAATTATGTTAAATTTGTAATTAAAATATGGAGTGAGTTACTGTTGTGCTGATAGCGGATTCTATAGAATTCTTGCTAAATTGTTTTAATTAGGCTGTTGATTGAGGGCTGCTAAATTTAAGTGCTGTTAAAACCTTTAGGTTGAGGGGCTCAGTTTAGCAAAGGGGTCCCCTGTGAACCTTGGGACTCAATGGAAGATCTCCCTCATTCCTTTTCTTCTTCCCTTTTCCCATCCCTGGCCTCCACACAGCTCATTTGTGCTTGATTTGACTTTTAGATTGATCGAATTTAGGTTTTATTTTGCTTTTTCTCCGTGCTTTAACCATCCAGTAAAAGCAGTGGAGTGAGCTTTGCCAAGGAGCTTTGTCACGCTTTCACTTTTAGATCAAATCCACTTTTTCCACACTTTTTCCAGTGATTCCTTAAGGGACCTAAACCTCTCAGGGTGACAATGCAGCCCAGGACGTGGTTGGCTGCCAGTCCTGCTAAAGCAATCCCTGTCCTGCTGCCAGGGCTGGCCCTGCCTGGAAGTTTAACTGGAGTTGGGATGGGAATTCAAGTACTTGGCTGTCAGCCTCCTCTAAAGCCGTGTCCAAGCTCCCTGCCTCCCTAAAAAATCTCCTTCCCTCTCCTGCTGCTGGATGGCTGCGCCCCAGACGTGATGCAAGAATCCCTGGAAGCTGCTAATGAGCTGGAAAAGGGGATTTAACCTGACCTCTGCCTTTCCCTGGACTGCAGCAGGTTATTCCTCCTCTGGGGACTCCCCCTTGGTGAGTGATCCAAGAAAAGTTGCTGGCAGGGCTGGGGAAGCTGGATCAGGCTGTGACTGAAGGGCTGACTGTGCTGGCTCTGCGAGGTTTCCACAACCTGAGGGAAGGGTGGTGGATGTGAAACCCCATCTCCACTTGCCATTCCTCACCTGAGCTCCTGGAGGTGGCTCCTGGGAGCTGCCTCACCTCCAGCTGCCCTTTTCCTTGGGGCTGGCACTGGGATGAGGACAGGAGAAGGGAATGAGCTTTTCCATGCCTCCTTCCAGCCTCCTGGCCTCACCAACTGCAGGTTTAGGAGCTGGGAAAAGCCTCTTTCCGTGGGAACGATGCCCAAATTGATGCTCCAACCTCCCTCCAACACAGAGGGGAGACAGCAGAGCTCCAGGACCTCGGGCAGGGGAAATTCCAGCTCTGCCTTCCTCTCCTGGGAGTTTGGTTGGGAGCTGGGTCACCAGGAGCTCTGGGAATCTCCAAAGGATGCAGCCAGGATGATGACACCGATGGAATATTCCTGGGACACCCCCAAATCAACCACCCTGGTCCTTAGGGGAGACTGCACCTGGGTGTCAGCTGGGAACAGCCCACATGGAGATGTCCAAAAGATCCCTAAAACACCTGGATCCCAACAGGTCCAGAAGATCCCTAAAACACCTGGATCCCAACTTCACGGTGCAGGTGCTGTGGGAATGATGCTCTCCTGAAATTGTGGCCTGGTAGGAGAGAGGGTCTCATGAGTGAAGTGGTTTGGGGGACATCTGGGCCACAGGGACCACAAAAATGTGTCCCCTCCTCGTGCAGGGACCTGCTGGCAAAGGATCCAGGGGTTCTGTCTCCAGCAGGGAATGCCATGGTGGGAAATGGAGGTGCTTTGGAGGGTTTGCACCTGAAAACCCACAGAGTTTGGAGTCTCTTTGGCTTTTAAATCCTCATTCCCTAAAATGTCCATCAGAATCTTCCGTGGGTTCAGAAAAAGAACTTTTGGTGGGTTTTTTTGGGAGGGAAAATTAATTTTTATTTATTTATGTAAAGAATGAAGCCCATTTTTAAAACTTTCCTTGCAACCTTTGGGGCTGGGAATGTGATTTCTGCTTTCCAATCATGTTTTCCAAATGCTGAACTTCCTGGGGATGGACAGGAGTAGCAGGGTGGGGCCCCTGGATTGGGGTCATGGGACTGGGATGGCTCCTCCAGTATTGGTGCCATGAAAAAGTTGGGTTGTCCCAGCTCCAGGGCAGCTCCAGCTCCTCAAACAAATCCCAAATAACCCTGGAAATATCTGAATTTTGCAGCCTTCTCCTCCCTGGACAGAGCCAAATCTCTTCCCAGCCCTCCCCACGGAGCTGGATCCCACTTCAGAGGGGAATGAGGGCCTTGTGTGCTGCTGGCACTGGTGGGAGAGGGGAATTCTCTGTCCCTCTGTGTCCCTTCCCTTAAATTGGGATAACAGCTGGCAAAAATCCATCAGAGATGTGGAATTTTGGATGTCTTGGAGCAGCTGGGCGAGCTGTGGGAGAGGTGACAAAGGCAGGACTGAAAGCCACCAGTGAGACCAATCCCATTGCAGGTGGACAATGGTTTTATTTTCCATGCAGCACAGATGAAAGGAAGAAACTCATGGACACAAAGTGTCCCAGAGGCTGGAAAAACGAGTTTTAAAACCTTACCCAGACTTCAGTTGTGGTGAGAGCCCCCATGGGAACGATTAAACCTCATGGTTTGGTCCCCTGGACAGTGTTGGTGTGTCCCAAACCTTGCTTGGGTTCAGTGGGAGGGTTGGGATCATCTGAGGGCAGCAGAAATAAAAGTTCTTCCCAGGAAGAATCCTTAGAAACTGGTCAGGGAGGCAATGGATGAAGAGCCAAGGGAAAAGCACATGGGAGTGACAGGGAGCAGAGCCCATCCAGCAGCCAAAGGAGCTGGGGCTGGGATCTGGGGAAGGTCCTCACCCTCCTCTGAAGGCCAGGGCTGGATTTTGCATCTCGATGTGTTCCTGGTCCATGTGCTAAAGGGGATCCAGGAACAGCTCCTGGATGGTGGGAATGGCTCAGTTCCTGGGATAAGGGCTCTCAGCCCCACCTGGGCCAGCCCAGAGCAGGCAGGACATCCCAGGTGTGGCACAGGACATTCCAGGAGCAGGCCAGCCATCCCAGGAAAGGCTTTCCTGCCACCAGGGGTGGCTCCAGGTGTCCCTGCAGCCTGGAGTGCTCCAGGACTCGGCTCCTGACACAACTCCCTGCAAGTCCATCCTATTCCTTGTCCTGGGAGTGTCTGCCTATGGTCACTGCTGGGAATTGCCTTGGTTTTCCCAGGCAAACCCCCATGGATGTGAATGTGGGCACCTCTTCCCAGAGTGGGAATGCATTTTTGGCTCAATGCTTAAATCCTTTCCTCACCAGGTGGGGATGGAGCCTCCTCGATCCCAGGATGGAGTTTAGGATCCTGCTGACCTTGGGGGATGTCTGAACCCCTGCAGCACCTCTGGTTTGCTCTGATGGGAGTGAAAGGAGGGAAAAAAAGCCTTGGGGTGTTGGCACATGGAGGAAGAGGAGGAGGAGGAGGGTGTTTCTGGACTCCAGGGAAGAGCTGGCTGCCTTGGGAAGGATTAGGGAGAGGCTGGATGGGACCCACCAGTGGGAGCAGAAGGATGTGTTGGTCTGGGTGAGCCTGCAACAGCTCTGAGTGCCAGACCAAGAGTTTGGGTTTCATCCCTGTGGGAAAAGGCAGGAAAGGCAGCATCCTCCCTGGAATCCTCCCCTGGCTCCTACAAAACTCCATAGCGCTGCCCTTCCCAAGCACTTCCCTTGGCTCTGGGTGCTCCCAGGCCCTCTGGGTGTTGATGGAGATTTCAGTGCTTCCATTCCCATCCCGATTCCTCAGGAAATCTCCCGCTTGTTCAGCCCCTCCCAGCACCCCTGGTGCCTCCCTGGGGGAAGGATTAACTCGGGAAGGGTTTGTCCAAGTGCCAGGTGTGGGTGGGACTCTCCCGCTGGGATGCAGCAGGGAAGGGAGGATCCCTGCCTTCCCCAGGGCTCCTTATCAGCAGATAAGAGCTGTCCCTGCCTCAGCTTTGCTCTACCAGCCCAGCCTGGTGCCACCAAACTCCTCAGCTCGTCCCTTCCCACCTCCCTGGGAATGACCTTCTTCCTTGAAGGGGAGAAGAGGAAAGAGCCCCAAGCAGGGGATGTTTTGATTTCCAGGCTCTCCCACAGGGCTGGGATGTTCTCCTTGTCCAACCAGGAGCTGGAAAGGGACCCCAAGCAGGGCTGGTGGTGGGGAAAAGCTGTTCCCAACCCGGACTGGTGCTTTCCTGGAGCTCCCAGTGGAAAATCTCTCCAACTTTCTGCTCAAAGCAGAGATTTCTCCCTCAACTTTCAGCAAATCTCTCTGTCCCTCCTTCCAGGATCCTCTGCACATCCCTGAGCATCCCAATGGCCGAGCCTGGAAAACCTGGGGACACCTGGACAAGTCACAAAGGGCTGAGTGTCCAGCTGGACATGAACCAGGCATGACCTTGGTCTTTCTGTGCCTCAGTTTCCCTGGATGGGAAGTGGGGACAATGCCCACATCCTGCTGGATGAGAACTCAATACAGCCCTGGGAGTTTGTTGAGATATAAATATGTTTAAATCCATAGAGTCCAAGATTCCAGCAGTGGGATTTCCATGGGAAAAGAGCCCCTTGGAGCTGAGGCAGGTCATTGTCCCTCTGGACAATGCAGAGGTGCCTCCAGCTACACCTCCAACCCTCCAGGCCACCTTCCAACCCTTCCACCCTCCAGTTGTCCCTTCATGTCCCACCTGGAATGCCCTGGATGGGGCTGGGAGGAGCTGCTTTGCTGCTCTTGGGGAAAAAGGGCCAAATTTCTCCTCCACGATGGAGGGAAGAGGTGGAATATCAGTGGAGTTGGAGGTGAAGAGAAAGGTTTAGAGGAAGGAAGAAATATTCCAAAGTGAAGGGTGGGGATGTGGGGAGCTGGGGTGGGGTGGAGGGTGGGAAAGGGTGGGATGAACATGGATTGCCTGTGGATGTGGAGCTGAAGCTGGACCAGCTGGAAAACTGGAGTGTAGCAGGAAAGGGAGAGCAATGGGTAAGTGGAAAGGGGCAGGTGGGGATTTGTGGTGAGACCCAGGGGGGTGTTTGGAGCAGCCACAGAGGCACCTGCAGCTCTTGGGGTCCAAACTCCACTGGGGCCGGGGGGTGGCCATGGCCATGGCCAGGGCCAGTGTGGGGACACCCCCATGTGGATGGGGAGGTTGATGCTGGAGGTGCCTCCTCAAAACACAGGGAAAACCCAGGAGGAGGAACTGGGAAATCCTCCCTGAGGCTGTCCCGGACCAGTCCTGCTTTTCCCTTCCCAGTGCATTGGTGGTGCAGGGACAGCCTGGGGGGATTTGGGAGGGTTGTGGTGGGGTCAGGGCCATAAGGCTGAGCTGGAGGGAGCTTTGGGAATCCCTGTGGACCCGAGGGAGCACCCGGGGCAGGCGATGGGACAACAAAAGCATTGGAAACTCCAGAGATGGCAGCTTTAATCAGGAACCTTCCCGGGTGACGCGTTCCCCTTGCCCTGCTGGGGACAGGAACCTCTTCCCTGCGCATGGAAATGTCCGGGAGCGGTGACAGAGGAGATCAGGGAGGAGGGAAGGGAGGAGAAGGGATGGGTCAAAACCAGACAACAGCGATGTCTCACATGGCCCTCAGTCCCCTCTGGCCACCAGTCACTTCCTGCGCCCGATCTGGGCCATGAGGTGGGCGTTGGCCGCCGCCTTGGCCCGCAAGTTCTTGGCCTTGGCGATGTTGAAGAGGATGTTCATGATGTTGGTGGGGACGTCGAGGGACAGGGTGACCTTGGTGTGCCGGTCGCTCTTGGCCCGGTTCTGGTACGTCTTGCCCTTCAGCCGCGCCTGGGACACGTATTTGTAGCGGCCTTCGCCCGGGAATGTCCGTTTGCCCATCTCCTCCTCCGCCGCCTCCTCCTCGGACGCCTCCTCCAGCGACGGGGACTCGGAGCCGCGCTTGTCCAGGATGGAGTTTTCCTCAGGATGGATCTTCTGGGCCTCGGAGAGGGCGGCCTGGAGGCAGCTGAACAGCGAGGCGGCGTTGGGGAGGCTCAGGGCCCGGCCGGTGCCGGCGGCTCCGAGCAGGATGAGCAGGAGCAGCAGCCTGGGGTGGGGCATCGCGGTGGCCTGGCCGTGGAGACAGCGAGGGGAGGGCAGAGAGGGACGTGAGCTTCCCGTGGGAGCTGGGGAGAGCCTCCCCTCATCCCTCCCCCTTCCCTTGGGATCACCTCCCGGGTTCCATTCCAGCTGGGAATGAGTTTCCTTGGGGTGCAACCCCCCCACCCCTCAGTTTTGGGGTGCTGGTGGGAGGTGGGATGCCCAAGGGGCCTTTGCTTCCATGGAGCTTCCATGGAGGGGAGGATTTGGCCTTTGCTTCCATGGAGGGGAGGATTTGGCCTTGGCTTCCCTGGAGCTTCCATGGAGCTTCCATGGAGGGGAGGATTTGGCCTTTCCTTCCCTGGAGCTTCCATGGAGGGCAGGATTTGGCCTTGGCTTCCATGGAGCTTCCATGGAGGGCAGCATTTGGCCTTGTCCTCCCTGGAGCTTTCATGGAGGGCAGCATTTGGCCTTGTCCTCCCTGGAGCTTCCGTGGAGGGGAGGACTTGGCTTTCCCTTCATGGAACACACGTGGCTGCTGCAGGACAGCTGGCTTGGACCACGGGTAAAGTCCCCATGGATCCTTCTCCACCTCCTTGGAGTGACCGTGGGTGCCACCAGCAGCAGCACAGGCGGCTTTTCCTGCCACCTGGTCACCCTGAAGCCACCAGAGATATTCCTGTGCTCTCTCAAGCCCATCCCAACCCACCCACCCAACTGGGTCCCCAAAGGATGTGAAGGGTGAAGGCACAGCCGACCCCAGAGCTGGAGGGGTGACCTGAGAACCCTCCAGAGTGACTGTCCCGTGTCCCCTCTCCCTGGCCTGGGGTGCTCCGGGTTTGCTCCATCCCCAGGATCCTCCTCCCCCTTGCATCCAGAGCAGCTCCCATCTGAGACCCCCTCCCTGCCTCTGGACCTGAGGGCACATCCAAAGTCCCAGCACCACTTCCTACTTGAAATACAGACATTTTTGGGGTCTTTTTTGGGTCTTTTTGGCCTGTCTTTTGAGGCTGAAAATCCCTGGATAACCCTTCTCCTCCACCAAACCTGCCCATCTCCCTGAATCCCCATCTGGCTGCTCAGAAAGGCCACCAAAAAGCCACAGAGGATCTCCTGTCGGGATTTTTTTTTGCCCATGCCCAGGATGGAAAATATCTGAGGGCACACGGGCTCGCCAAGCGCTTGGAATTGTCCTGGCATTCCCAATCTTTGGGCCCCATCTTGTGGCCAGCGGCTCGCACGGCAATTCCTGGCTGGGGACAGTCCCCAGGGATGCTTGGGGCTGGAATTTCACTCTTGATTTGGGGCTGTCAGCTGCTCATTTAATTCCTGGGGCATCGGGAGTGTCCCGTGGAGCAGGGTGGCTCCTAAAATTCTCCCTGGATGTCTTGAGGACAGCCCTGGGAATGGGGGATGTGCCTCAGACCCATCCAAACTCAATCCATGGGCCAGGGTTTGTCACCCTGGAGCTGCTGAGCTGAAATTGCTGAGATCCCTGAAATTGCTGAGATCTCTGAAATTGCTGAGATCTCTGAAATTGCTGAAATCCCCGAAACTGCTGAGATCCCTGAAATTGTTGCCACCTGAACTCTGCCCTTCCCTGTCCATGGAGGGGGAGATTTGAGGAGTTTTATCCCCAGAATTCTGCCCTTTGTCCCCTGAACTCTGCCTTTTGCCATCCCTTGGAGGGTGGAATCTGGACAGGTTTATTCTCTTAACTCTGCTCTTTATTGTCCATGGAATGGGGAGAGATCTGGGGAGTTTTATCCCCGGAATTCTGCCCTTTGGAGTGGGAAATTTGGGCAGGTCTTTCCCCTTAACTCTGCCCTTTATTGTCCATGGAAGAGGGGAGAGATTTGGGGAGTTTCACCCTCTTAATTCTCCCCTTTGCTGTCCCTTGGAGTGGGAAATTTGGGCAGGTTTATTCCCTTAACTCTGCTCTTTATTGTCCATGGAATGGGGAGAGATTTGGGGAGTTTTATCCCTGGAATTCTGCTTTTTGCCATCCCTTGGAGGGTGGAATCAGGGCAGGTTTATTCCCTAAACTCTTGCTCTTTATTGTCCAGGGAAGAGGGGAGAGATTTGGGGAGTTTTACCCTCTTAATTCTCCCCTTTCCTGTCCCTTGGAGTGGGAAATTTGGGCAGGTTTATTCCCTTAACTCTGCTCTTTATTGTCCATGGAATGGGGAGAGATGTGGGGAGTTTTATCCCCGGAATTCTGCTTTTTGCCACCCCTTGGAGGGTGGAATCAGGGCAGGTTTATCTCCTTAACTCTGCCCTTGGCCATCCCTTGGAGTGGGAGTTTTGGGCAGATTTAGCCCCTTAATTCTGCCCTTTATTGCCCATGGAAGAGGGGAGAGATTTGGTGAGTTTTACCCTCTTAACTCTGCCCTTTGCTGTCCCTTGGAGTGGGAAATTTGGGCAGGTTTATTCCTTTAACTCTGCCCTTTATTGTCCATGAAATGGGGAGAGATTTGGGGAGTTTTAGTCTCTTAACTCCACCTTTTTGCCATCCCTTGGAGGGTGGAATCAGGGCAGGTTTATCCCCTTAACTCTGCCCTTTGCCACCCCTTGGAGGGGGAATTTTGGGCAGATTTATTCCTTTAACTCTGCCCTTTGCCACCCCTTGGAAGGGAAGATTGGGGCAGGTTTATTCCCTTAATTCTACACTTTTCTGTCCCTCAGAGAGGGAATTTTGAGCAGGTTTATCCCCTCCACTCTGCCCCTTGCCACCCTTACGAGGGGAGATCTGGGCAGGTCCAACAGGCAGGATTTGAGGGAGCTGCTCCATTTCCACTTTTTTATCACATTTCACCCCTGCCCCGAACCCCACTGAGCTCGCCAGGAAAAATCCATCCCCTCAACCCTTCCCTCGATCCAGGTGGGAGAGGAAGAGGAGCAGCAGCCATGGAATGAGCCAGGGAAAAGCTTTTGCTGCAGGATGGAGAAAGGAAAACCCTCCCCAGGCACACAACCCTCATAATTCAGGATAATTCAGGGCCCTAAAATCTCCTTCCTCCAGCTCCAATTTGGACCTTTGGGGATTTAAACACCAACACATCCCAGGACTTAATTTTTCTTGGAAAAGCTTAATAGGATGAAGATCTTTCTCCCACCCCAAAATTCCCACTTTCAGAGCTTTGTTTAATCCCAGCTGGAGCATCTCCCTCCCCCCCTCAGCAAAGCTCCTGCAGGATGGGATGCTCAGGGTGGGAATTTAGGAATTGTGGATTTTCCCACCCCTCTGTGTGATTCCCAGCTGCTGGATGGAGAATGGGAATGTTGTCAAAAGCCCTTCCAGAGCTGGCACAGCTTCTGGAAGAGACCTGAGCTGTTCCTGCCCTCCCTGGAATCTCAGAGCAGCATCTCCCCCTCTCCTCTCCCCGACGGCTTTTTCAGCACCGACTGAAACCAGCGCCTCGTCCCTGGGATTGCTCCAGCTTTTCCCACCTAACAAAACTCTGGGAATCTCAGTCGGGCAAAGGGAAAAGCAGAACAAGGGGAAAACACGGCTGAAACCATCCACACCCATTCCTGGTCCTCGCTGGGCTGGATATCCTGGCAAAAGGAACAAAAACCAAGGAAAAGCTGATTTTGGGGGTTGGGTTTATTTTTGCCTGGTGGGGTAGTACTGGAAAGTTTTGATGGAACAGGAAAAAAGCCGGAATTGGGGTTTCCTCCCTGCTAAAAAAAAAAAAAAAAAAAAAAGGGGAAAAAAACAAAAAACCCTTTGNAGCAGGAAGAGAATCAAAACCACCTGCGGTGGAAGTCGGAGTTAAATCCACCGGGGGAGCCGTTCCTGCCGCCGGGAATTTCTGGGATACTTGGGAACGTTTGGCAGGAATTTGATGGAGGTGGTGCCGACCCGGCAGCACCGTTTGTGTCTCCTGAGAAATCTCCCTCTTGGCTTTGAAGGGGAAAAATGAACCGTGGCAGCAAAGCAGCTCTGGAAAACCGGGATCAAAGGTTTGCTGGCTCTCCTGGGCGGCAGAGGAACGGGATTAAGGTCATTTTTTCCTGTGAAAAAGTAAGTCTGGGATAACACAATACCGTGGCCTGGAGACTTTTTAAACTCTGCCTGATGCTGCCTCCAGTTCCCCAGCGAGTCTCTGCTGATGCTGATTCCCAGGGCTCCAAAATCCAAACGGGCTCGGTGGGGGTGGCTGTGCCCTCCTCTCCTCCCCATCCCTTCAGTGACAGCAGTGATTTGTCTCCCTCATTTTCCATTTCCCAAGATTTCCCAGCCTTTCCCATGCCACCTATTCTGATCTGCCTCCAAAAATTGCTGTAATAATTAAAAAAAAAAATTTATTTGCTAAGGAGGGAGGGTGAGGGGAGCTTTTAATCCCTCGATATCAAAATATCTTGCGCTGCTCTTCCCACCCTGCCTCTTTTTCCACCTTCCAGAGAAAAGTGGGACCCGATTTCCCAAGGAAAACGCTGAAATATTTAAACTTTGTGCAAATGAAGCTGGTGAAATAAAGGAAATCCAGGCACTCACCTGGTTGTCCTGGTGCTCGGGATGGGAAGGACTTGCTGTGTTCTCACTCCCAGGAAAGAGGCATCAGGAGCCTTTCCCTGAACTTCTGCTCCCTGGCTGGTCCTTGAGTGTTATTAAGAGGGCTGGGATAATTTTTTTATTCTCTCTATGGAAACCCTTCTCCCCTCCCTCGTGTATTTATAAAAAAACGAGGGATCACGGGGTTGGAGCTGTTGGAGCCTTGGCTTGGGAATGATTTCATTAAAATGAGATCAGAGCGAGCTCACGACGTCACGGGGCTGCCGAGCCTCTCCCATCCCCAGGGAAAAGAGGAAGGAGAAGGGGGGGGGAAAAGACGTCTGATCCCACAATCTGGGAAGAGTCACCCGAAATTGGGGCTGTCGTCAGAGCCAGCACTTTGTAGGATCACGCAGATCTTTTGCCTCACTTGGGGCCGAGATGTTCTAATTCCAAAGGTTTTTGTAGCCCCAGGGATGCCTGTTGGGGTTCCAGCGTTCATTAACGTTATCCCAATTAATTTGTTTTTCTTCCAGGAGTGGGGCTTTGGAAGGGTTTTGCCCCCACCCACAGCCCTGTTTTCCCAACTTTGAGGGGGGCGGGGGGGGGGGTCTCTCCCCATTCCAGCAGGGAAACCACTGGAAGATTGAAATTTTGGGAAACTTCTCCCAGAATTTGTTAGCACAGTCTCAGGTGCAGCATTTGAAGAGGATGGGAAGGACAAGGTGTATGATGAGGAAAAAACCTCCAACTCCCCCAAAAATCCAGCAGGATTCACTTGGATCACCCTGGAACAGCAGCCAGGTGGGAAAACCTCCCAGTCTGGGCTCCCAGTACCACTCTGGTCCCAGTGTGGTCAGACAGGGACCTCCTGCAATTCCCCATGGCGCTGCTTTGGGGAGCAGGAGGGGATGGAGACTTGGAAAACAGGGATTTTTCCATGGGATCCAGGGCTGAGACTCCTGAAGGAGCCTCCAAAGGCTCCCACCGTGGATTTGTGGATTTGTGTCCCACCACGGATTTGTGGATTTGTGTCCCGCCACGGATTTGTGGCTGGGCTGGAGGCTCCTGGTGGCCCCAGGACCCAAGCTCCTCTCTGAGACTTCCCTGGAAATGCCATTGCCACATTTTTTTCCAGCTGGTGCTGAGCAGTTATCCCTGGGAAGGGACAAATCTTGCCAAAAGTGGGGAAAATCCACTAGGCAACCCCTGGGAAGGGAAGAGCAGCCAGCAGAGAGCCGGGGTGGGCTCTGATTTAGGGTGGGGAGGTGTTCCCACTCCTCCACACAGCAGCAGGAAAGGAGCCAGCATTGTGGATATTCCTGCATGAGGATCCAGCCCCTGGGGATGTTGGCTCTGGGCTGAGCTGGGAATGGTGGGAGCTCCCCTTTGGCTCCAAACCTCCGGAGTTCTGCCCTTCCTTCCCCACCTCCAGTTGGATGAGCCCCATCGGTATCCACCATTCCAGCAATTCCCTGCTTTTCCTCCTCACTTTGAAGCTTCCTTCTCCTGGACTGATGTTTTTGATTCCCCTCCTTCCCTGAGGCCTGGGAGGGAGTTTTGGGTGCCCCAATCTTTGGAGTTTTGGCGGAATTTTTGGGCAAGGAAACTCCCAGGGTGACTTCAGCGCAGGGAGCTGAGTGGGAAAATCCACAAGAGGGATTTTTCCAAGGAAGAGGGAAGGAAATCCTCATCCTCTCCCTCTGGAAAACATTCCTGGGCTCATTGGAAAGGGACAAAGTGTCTCTGAGGGCTGCTTGATCCCTGGAGCTGATGAAACCTTCGGCTCGTGCTCCAGGATGAGGAACCAGCGGTGGATGAGGGAAGTTCTTGGAGCAACCTGGTGCTGGAATGACAGGACTTGGAATGAGGTGATCCTTAAGGTTCATTCCACAGCTCTGTCATCCCGTGGTTTCCATCCCTGTGGAATCCTGGCTCAATCCCTGTGCTGGAGATCCACCAACAAGGATTTCCTCATTGCAGATTCCCAGCCACCTCCAGCTTCTCCCCACTTGGATCCTGTGTCCAAGAGACATCTCCAGGCAATGCCTGTGGCTTGGCAGAAGGTATCCAAAGCTTTTTGAATTGTATGGAATTCCTTGGGTGGTGCTGAACTTCCCCCAGGTTTCACTCCATCCAGGTGTGGCTCTCCCAAGGCCTCACTCCTTGGGTGGATACCGAGGGCTTTTCCAGCCTTTCTCTCCCATCCTGCCTCCCTGGAGGGTTTTTTTTCCATCCTTTTGCTCCCTGAGGGCTGCAGAAATTCCCTCCTGGAACACTCAGGAGCCCCTTGGAGCCTGTTAGACTCAGGGATGGCTCTGAAAATGCCAGAGAGGGACCCACCTTCCCTGATTTTGTTGGAAAAAGGGGGTTGAGCCTGTGGGATAGGAGCTCTGGGTGCTGAGCTGGTAATGGATTTTCCATGGAAGTTGTGGGGGCACTCAGATTCACATCCCCCCCTCCATCCTAAAAAATTCCATGGGTGTTTTGGACTCAGTTTACCCCTGCTCACAGGAGATCAGCCAAGGAATAAAAAAGATGTGGAAAGGTTTTTCTGGCACGGGTCTGGCATCTCCCAGCTCCAAAAGCAGGGAAAAATTGAGATCCCAGTGCCTGGTGCATCCCTGGAATGTCCCTGATCATCTCCAGGAGTCTCAAGAGGTGCCCAAATCCCTGGGAATCCGTGATCCAAGTTCCTGAGGAAGGGGACAGAGGGTAGGGCAAGGTGTGATGTCCTGGATTATTTAAGCCATCCCAAAATCCACCCCTCCAGAGGTGATGGGACCATTTCAGTGCCTCTCCAAAGTGCTGTGGATGGTTGGAATTGGGGTTTTCAGCCTTTTCTGTCTGGGATGAGGAGATTTAGGGACACTGGGAAAGGGCTGATCCACAAACTGGGAAGCCTTGGAAGGTCCCTGAGGGGCTCTTTGTCAGTGCCAATTCCCATTTGGGCTCCTCAGCCTTGCCTGGGACAGATTTGGGGTTAAACCTCACCTGTTTTGGCTGAATTAGGGGCCAGTGGATCCCAAAAATCATGGAGGACCAGGGCACAGGGATGAAAGATTTTTCCACCTCCTGATCAGATCCTGGGGTGCATTCCAGCTTTTTGTTTACCCACAAATGTTTTATTTGCCCCCAAGAAGCCTTTGCTGTTGGAAAGGTCCTTGCAGGAGGCAAATCCACATTCCAGGCACGGAATTTTCATGGTGATTTTATTAGGAAAAATAGGAAAGAAAAGGCAGTGCCTAAGGAAGAAGCAGGAATTTCCTGGTTCATCCCTTTAAAAAGCAAATCAGGCTTTTTTCAGCTGCCACAGTTTGGAGATCCCTGCCTTGGTCTTTGCTCTGCAGGCGAGCAGAGAGGAGATTTTGCTGCATAAAAATTGTATTTCCTGCCATGAAGATAAATTCCCATGAAAATCCCCCTGGGGAAGGAGGGAGCTGTGCCTGGAACATCCTGAGGCACCCAGAGGAGCTGGAGGGTGGCAGGAGGAGCCTCAAGCTCCCCAAAGTTTCCCCAAAAACTCCCAAACTTATGAAAAATGCAGGTTGTGATGAGCATCCTCACACGTCTCCCTCATCCATCCGATTCCTGAGGAGCAGGACCCCCTTCCCACCTCTCCTCATTCTTCCCAGGAGCTCCATTTCCAGGAGTGAATCATTGTCTGAAGCCAACTGTGGGCAGCTGCAAAGGAGCTCGTTAAAGTTTCACCATCCAGAGCTGGGGAAAATCAGGGATTTGTGGTCGTTTCTCACCAGAAACCTTGAAAGCACAAAATCCCAAATCCCACAAGTTTTGCCTGCTCCTGGAGATCCTGTTTGCTGCTTCCAGCAGCAGAATTCCAGAGAGGAGCTGGACATTGATGCACTGATGCCCCAGGAAGGGGCAAAAGGGACTTTTCTGCTTGGTTTTATCCCTTCTTGAACAATCTTTGGGACTAAATTTGCATTTTCCAGGCTGTGGAGGGAGGAGAATCTCCTTGGGAAATTCCCCAATTCCCATTTCCCCTAAACAAACCCTTCCTCTGCCATGAGGCTGATTTTGGGGATTTTATGGGATTTCTCTCCTCCATAACCCCATTTTGGGGGTGATTTTCACTCCCTCCAACTGCTCAGCTCCATGAAGTCTCTCCAAGGTGGCTGAATATTGGAAAGCCCCACATTGAGCTGGGAGGAGAAGAGCTGGGGACACAAAATTTGCCAGTTTTTAAGGGAATTAATTATTATTTTTCCTTTCCTGCCCTTTTTTTTACCTCCTCTGAGGGCTCCGAGCCTCCTGTTGCTGCAGCATCCCGGGGAATTTCACATCCCTGGTTTTACACCAAGCCCTTGGTTCCCCACCCCTCCATCCGTGTTTCATCTTCCTGGTAATTAATTAACTCGGCCTTGAGCTTTTGATGCAAATGGGATGTCAGAAAACCTCGCTGGGATTCAGTGGGCTGGGGCTGTTCTGAAAATTACCAAAAAATCACTTGGGCCAAACCCAAAGATGCTCCTCCAGGCATGGAATTAAACTTGGTTCCTGCTGCTTTCCCTCCAAAGGAAGAGGAGGAAAAAAAGTGGTGGGGAATGAAAAATAATCCCAAATCCTCCAAATTTTCCTCCCCAAGGGTTCACTGGGATGTTTTAATTCGCTGTCTCTTTGTTGCACTTCCTGCCCCTTTTCCAAAGGGGTTTTTGCACCTCCCTGGACACGTGGGCAGCACATTCCTGGTTGGAAGGACACATCTAAAATCCAAGAAGAATGTGAAGGGAGTCAGCAGGAGCCTGGATCCACACACAGACTCGGGGAATTGACCCTGCCGAGGTCTGAACATTAGAATTATTTATATTCGAAGGCTCTGAGTATAAAAAGAGCTGCTCCTCCTTTTCCTGCATCCACAGCCAGGATCCAATCCCACTGCTGAGGCTGCAGGAGCTGGAAAAGGCAGATGGCAGAGACATCCCTCAAGGAATTCCATGGTTCATTCCCTCCTGGTGGGTTTTGTTGCTTCTCCAGCATTGTTTTGCCCCCTGGGATCAGGGCTGTGGGGTGGCCCTTTGGCTTCCTGATCCATGGGGAGGGGTTTGGGGGAGTTTTGTGGAGGTGTTTGGGGTGGTTTTGGGGAGGGTGGGACACGTCTGGGAGGTGCAGGACCCCCTGGTGGGGCTTGGGGTGGTGGGTTCAGGGATGCCCAAGGCAAGGGAGCGCTGCAGAGGAATTCTGAGGGATGAATTGGGATTTTCCAGGGTGGTTTCAGGTGCAAAATGGGGCAGGACAAACAGCTGGAAGCTGTTTTCCTCCTTGGTTTTCCTCCTGACCCACCAGCAATGACATCAGGGGCAAAACCATCCTTATTTTTGCTCCCTAGCAGGGCTGCCCTCCTGCCAACCCAAGGTTTTTTAGGCTTTTCCAACATTTTTCCTCCTTCCCAGGAGTGTTGGGATGCAATTCCACCCTTGCAGTGGGCGGGGCATGTGGATCCCAGGACCGGGATACAGTGATTGTTCCTGCCCTAAAAGTGACGGATTTCACCCAAAAGGGCTGTGGTCAGCACGAAAACCTCCCACAGAGGATGGAGGGAGTCGTGGAGCCTTTTCCAAGATTAAGGCCAGGCTGGATGGGGCTTGGAGCAGCCTGGGATGGTGGAAGGTGTCCCTGCCCATGGCAGGGGTGGCACTGGATGAGCTTTAAGGTCCTTCCAACCCAAACCATTCCATGATTCCATGATTAGGTCCAGCCCTGCATTAATGCCATCTTCAGACCCTCAATTAAGTCCTGCTGTAAAAATACCCCACAATTAATTAACCTTGCTGAGCCCAATTCCAGCTGGGAACACAACGAGGGACTTTCTGTGCTGAGGTTTTTTTGTCAGCTCCTTCCCAATCCAATCCCATCTCCCAGCACATCCAGAGGGTGCTGGATGAGGCTCAGCCGTGGCCATTTCAGGGGCTGGATCATTATCAAATTACGAAATTACCCCGGCCCAGCCTCTTATCTCTCGCCATTCCTTTTTCCTTTGTCGGGGTTGCTTAGGAACTGCCGCGGCCATCGGGAGGCTTCGGAGAGGAGAATTTCTCCTCCCTGCAAGATTCCCTGGATGGATGCACCAGGAATGCCCTCCTGGAAAAGGGCTGGGCGTGCTCGAGCTCTTGGTGCTCCTAAATCCACAGATTCGCATCCCTGGGCTCAGCACTGGAGCCACAAATCCCTACGGAACGAGCGGCGGCTGCTCTGAAATCACTCTTTCCAAATTCCATGAGGATTTGTGGCCTGGTTTTACGTGCTTTAAATCCCAGATTTTCACTGCTCAGCTCACGTGTTCTTTGCTTTCCAAGGCTTTTTTTTTTTTTCCCAAGGATGTTCAGGAATTTTCTGGTGTGCAGCAGCCCCGGCTCCCAACCCCTGGAAAGCCGCCGTCTCTGGCCAGCAAAATCCTTTCAGCCCTGAAACCTCTCCCCCCACTCCTGCAATGAAATAATTTCAAGAAACTCAATTAGAATGACATGACATTTCCAAGGAAACTCCGGGGCTCAATTCCCGGAACGTTTTGGCCCTGCCAAAGCCTCTCAGATGGCGAATCAATAGCGAACATTTAAGGCCACGGGGGGGTTGGAAGAAAAAAAAAAATTAAAAAAAAAAAAATCAAGTTATCAATTTCCCTGAGCACTGATGGGAAATTCGAGCTGCCTTTAATACACTGAACTCCATCTCAGGCCTGCCCAATTATTGGCTTTCACTTCTCAGCTCTTCCCAAATTCAAATTAAGCCACTTGGAATTCCTCAAGAGCTGCTGCCTTGGATTGTGAATGTGGATTTTGGTGGAGGATCTGGGGCCCAATCACCCCCCTGGGAGGCTGTTCCCAGCTCCTGTGGCTAAACCTTGACCATGAGCCAGGAGGCCAAATCCTCACTCGGGCTTGGCTCTGGGATTTGTGCGCTCCCCACCAAGCCCGGAGCCAAAAGCTGCCAAGAAATTCCTCTGGCAGGGAGCTGAGGTCCTGTTTTAAGGGATGGCATGGGGCTGAAAAGGGAAAATGAAGGTGGTGTCCCACCTGTGTGGGAATAACAATGCAGGAAGGGAATTTCCTCACGTTCTCAGGTCCCCCAGGTCCATTCCTCCCCTCCTGCTGCCTCCAGACCCTGTGGATTCACAGCTCCGAAAATGATTTGGATGGAGTCACTGGTGTCAGCTTCACACACCCTCCAAGGGATCCACTGGCCCCAAAGGGTGGCTTTGTCCTCTTGGTTTTGGGGGAAAAAAGTGCCACTTTGAGCTATTAATGAGCATTTATCATTTAACAGGCTGATATATTTCATGGAATGAAAGGGATTTTTTATGAGGACATGGAGCAATAGGGCGAGGGGGAATGGGGTTAAAATGAAAGAGGGCAGGGTTGGATGGGATCTTGGGAAGGAATTCCTGGCTGGGAGGGTGGGGAAGCCATGGAATAGAATTCCCAGAGAAGCTGTGGCTGCCCCTGGATCCCTGGAAGTGTCCAAGGCCAGGCTGGATGGGGCTTGGAGCAACCTGGGATAGTGAAAGGTGTCCCTGCCCATGGCAGGGGTGGAATGGGATGATCCTTAAGGTCCCTTCCAACCCAAACCATTCCAAGATTTTATTTTCACACCAGGGTGACAAACAAACCCGTGGCTGCACCAGACTCCCGTTTCCTTGCACGCAGTGATTGTTTTTACCAATTTAATTTGGGAATTACGGTTTTTCCTGCTGGTTGCAAATCCTTTACTCCCCTGGGTGGTCTCAGCTCCCCAGGCCTAGTGCAGGAGCTGGAATTCACCGCATTCCACATTTCCTGGGAGGCTGCAGCATCCCAAGAGCTCCCCAGCCTCAACATCAGCATCCTTCAGCCTTCCCAGGAAAGTGCTCACCGGGAAACCAGGGAAATGTGAAAATGTGGGGATGTTTCTCAGAAATCCACTTGTTCCAAGTGCTGTGGAAATGCTCCATCCCTCCCCTTTTGGGTGACGTTGTTTTTTCTCACCGGGAACATTTTGTTTCTTCTCCCAGGGAATATTTTTCCTGCCAGGAGACAATACCTGAGTGGTTTTTCTTGCTAAAGGACGTCTCGATACAGAGCAGCATTTTCAAGAGGAGAGGATGGAAATGTCACTCTGAATATGGCACTTGTCTCCTTGCCATCATTTACAAAATTCTGTTTTTGAGGGGGTTTTGTGGTTGGTTTTTTTGGGGGGGAGAAGAAGGGTTATTTTGGTTTTTTTTTTATGAGTAAAAAAGATTGTCCTGTGGGGGGAATAAAAGCCCTCAAATCTCTGCTCATCCCTCCTCAGTCCCTGGGACACTCTGGGTGAGGAGAATCCTTTTCCTACCTGGAAGCAAAGAGCCAGCCCCAAAAGCAGAGAAATCTGAGCTCAATTTTACCAAATTACACTGAAAACTTGTAATAAACCCCTGTCATTCCATTGGAAGTGCTGTAATCCTTCCCAGGGATTGTCCCATGGAGCAGGTTATATTGGACAGAGCCCTCTTAGCTGTGTCCATGCCTCCACCAAAATTCAGGGGTTTAGGATTCCTTTTACCTGATTTCCACACCTTTTACTGGATTTCCACAGGTTGCAGCTCCAAACTCCTTGAGGACCTTGGGGGTGGCATTTTTCAGGGAAAAGCCTGGCTTGGATCCCTGTTTTCTTCTTGTATTTTTTTGGGATGGCTTCTCTTAACCTGCCCAGGGAATTTCCAAGTGGAGGAGAAGGTGGGACTCCCTAAAGGCCACAGGGAATTTAGGGTCAGGATGAAAGGCTGGGATGGGGCTGAACGTGATCCAGTTGGGGAAATAGATATTCCCACCTTTCATTCCCAAGGTTTACTTCTTCCAGGGGAATGATCCAGAACCCCACAGCTTTAAAACACTTTTATTTTACAAAAATAAACTCAGGGCTTTGTGTCACCTGCTTTGGCTCAGGAGCTCTACCCTGCCATCCTCCCTTTCCTGAGCATCCAGATGTTTCCCTCTCCTCATCCCACTTGATTTCCTGTCCATAATTACAGTTTTCCAACATTTTTTCCCCCCACATCTCCTGTCTCTCTTCATGTTAAATGGTTTGTCCTGCTTGTCCAGCCTCTGAGGTGTCAGAGTCACTTCTCACAATCCAATTGGATTTAAAAGAGGCACTTGGAGCTGATCATCTCCCTCTGCCTGGTTTGGGAAAGAGAGGGAAGAGAAAACAATGGGAATGTCAGAAGTTGGCTGCAGTTTGGGCTCCCTCTTGGAATTCCCAAGCTCCCGGTGGCTCTGGGGGTCCCTGACACCACGGGATTGTCACAACACTTCCAACATCCATAAATCAAATATCCCAATCCAGGCTGAATCCGACATCCATAAATCAAATATCCCAATCCAGGCTGAATCCTGGCCTGGTTTAGGATCAGCCAGGAGGAATGAGCACATGGAGGACACACAATTTGGATTAATTCCATTCCCAGTGGTTCCTTCTCCCCACAAAGGGAATGCAGGCACAGTGCTGGAGGCACCTGCAGCTGCTGTGTGGAGCTCAGTGTCTCGTAAGCAAATTCCCTGGAAAAAAAATGGGGCAGGAGGAAGTTCACTCATGTCCTGGTGCTGCTGGGACTGGATTTAAAACCCTGGGAATGCTCCCAAAATCGTGGATCTCTGCCTTTAATTCTCTTTTTTAAGATGCCCTCAAACCCAGAGCAGGTGAACCTCACCAGAGATTTTTTTTAAATGGATTGTGGAGAATTAATGAAGAAGAATTAATGAAGAAACACCCCACCCATGGCAGTGGCCTGAGGGAGATGTCCAGGAGCTCCTTTGGGCTGGATCAGAGGGATCTGGGAATGGGAGTGGAACAAAACCCTACAAACTCGAGGCGCTTCCCCAAACCTCCTCCTGGGCAGAGCATGGATGGGTTTTTCCTGCTTTGGCCTCATTCCTGGCTGGAGGAAAAGGGAATTAGGAGGGCTCAGCCTTACCTGCTGAGGTCCTGCACCTCTGCTCGCATTCCCTCTTGGATGGGAAGCGGTTGCTGTTCCCTTGGCACCCCCCGAAGAGGAAGGGCCGGCAGGAGCTTGTGGGGCTGTGGAAGTACCAGAGCAGGGAGTGGTTCTGGCAGGAGCCCTCATCCATGGGCTGCAGGCACAGGGCTGCAGGAAAACACCCCACATTCCCCCATGGATTGCATACAGGTGGGAAAAGGCCATGGTCTGTCCCCCCTGTCCCTCCCAGGCACGTCCCTGTCCCTCCCTCTGCTCATGTGGGGCTGGTTTAGGCACCCACAGCCCCACACCAGCACCTCACCCCAAATGGGGTTGGAAGAACCATGGGGGCATCCAGCAGTGGATTCCCAGAGTGGACATAGGAGGGCATCCAGCAGTGGATTCCCAGAGTGGACATAGGGGGTATCCAGCAGTGGATTCCCAGAGTGGACATAGGGGGTATCCAGCAGTGGATTCCCAGAGTGGACAAAGGGGGGGGCATCCAGCAGTGGATTCCCAGAGTGGACATAGGGGGGTATCCAGCAGTGGATTCCCAGAGTGGACAAAGTGAGGGTATCCAGCAGTGGATTCCCAGAGTGGGATGAGCTCCTGGTTGCTCCATCGTCCACCCCTGTGGTGCCCAAAGATCCCTGAGCTTTGCGAGGGGTGATGAAACCCTGGATTCTGTGTGGGAGTCTTTCCAGGAACGTTTTCATTCAGGGAATTCCCAAAGGACTCTCACGGTGTGTTCTGCTGGATCTCACTGGATCAAAACCCCCTCCAGTTCCTTCACCACCAGCTCACCACCCCCGGGGCAAACCCAGCTGCTTTAAGCCAAGCCCAAAGTGAGCTTTAACCTTGTGTTTAACTCTTGCAGCGCCACACCCCTTGATGTCATGGCCAAAAAGCCCTTCCCACCTGGGAAGTGACTTCCCTAAATGTCACTTAATTCCATGCTTTTCACCTGGTAATTGCCTGTCGGCTTCTGGAGAGGGACCCACGCTCTGCCGTGCCCAGGCTGGGGGGAGGAAAAAAAAAAGGAAAATCACACGGAATGAGTGCGTGCAAACAAATTATCCCCCATTTAAACCAAGATCCTTGGAGCCTTCCATGGCTAACAAGTTCTCCTCGTAAATGTCACGGAGCAACCGGCAGCCGGGAGGGAGGAATGGGCGGCAATAAAACCCTTAATGGTGTTAAACAACTCCGTGGGAAAGGTTGGGTGTTCGTCAGAGAAAATGGAAGTGTTTGTGGTTGTTTGTGGGAGATAAATGTCAGGCTGGGGCTCGGGAGCCGTGCAGAGGCCGGGAGCGATGGGAATCTGGCGGCAATAACGCTCCGGCCGCAGAATCCTGTTAAACATTTGGAGCCTCTCGTCACTTAGCAGAGGGATTTATGGGCCCTCCTGCCTCAGAGCCGGTGTTTAATGGGATTGTTGGCTGCTGCCATGATTCAATAACACCTGGAACGTCCCATCCATCTGATCTCCGAGCGATGCCGTGAGATAAATTGAGTTTGGATCCACGTGGGTCTTTGACGTCCGGCGCGGACGTCGGGAGAGCGCCTGGAGAGGGGCGGGAGGGGAGTGGGGATTGTTGGGGTTCAGGTTTAGGCTTAGCTGGACTTTGTGGGATGTGTTCAGTCCTGTCATGGGGCCACCATCAATGGGTTTGACTTTAAACTCTCCACAAAGCTCTTAAAACTCTTCCCAAGCTCTCCATCACAGGGAATCATAGAATCATAGAATTTGAACCTGGAATTAGATTATTTTTAAGGCCCCTTCCAACCCAAACCATTCCATGCCTCCAATTGGAAAAGTCCTGTAAAAACCCTTGACTCCAACACTCTGTTGGACTCCTTGGCTTGGAATTAGATAATTTTTAAGGCCCCTTCCAACCCAAACCATTCCATGCCTCAAATTGGAAAGGTTCTGTAAAAACCCTCGACTCCAACTCTTTGTTGGACTCCTTGGCTTGGAATCGGATCATTTTTAAGGCCCCTTCCAACCCAAACCATTTTATATCTCAAGCTGGAAGGGGCCTGGAAGGATCATTGAGTCCAACTCCCTCTCAGACTGGAATTTGGAGCATTGAAACCTGACCTACAGGATGTTTTTTTGGGATGACAGAGAGGATTTAATGACACTGCTCAATCAAGTTTAACCAAGCCCCCAGAACCTGCACTGCTCAATCCCCCTAATTTGGCAGAAACTCTCAAAGAACACAAAATTTGTGTCCCATAATAAAAGCCAACACCTGTAAACTGCAGGGCAACACTACAACTTATTTTGGAGTGTAAAGTAACAACATTGGGGTGTCTTGCTCAGTGCAATGGGATTTTTAATTTCTTTTAAATTATTTCTCTCTCTGTGTGACCCACGGGACCCCCACCCTCCTCCTCCTGGTGACCAAATCTGAGCAGCCACACCTTAATTTGCTGAAATGCAAGAAATTATCCTGAACTCTCCCTGCTTTTTAATCCTGTCCTGTCTGGACTTTGAGCCCCAACTGCAGAAAACCTTTCCCAAATGAGTCCATAACCCCCCATTTTCCCCACCAGACCTTGTCCATCGTGTTTTCCCTCTCTCCCACAAATCAAGATTCAAATCCCAGCCCCGAGGAGGAAATTCAGGAGGTCCATGGGTGGCTCTTGCCCTGGTGTAGGAGCAGATCTGTGTCTCACAGGGCCCTCCCCTCTTGGACAAAATAGGAAAAGAACCCGTTGTTTTTCCAGGAGCTGCAATCTGTACTTTTTACCCTTTATTAAAATGTTCATGAGGCCCTGGACAGAAATAGTCTGGGATGAGTGTTGGGTCTCTGAGATGCCATTTCTGGCTGGTTGGAAGCTTTACTGGAAATTTTCCAAGGATGTGGTGGGGAAAATGGGACAAAATCAGCCTGGAAACGGCTGCCTCCTTCCAGCCTTCCAGAAGGAACCCTTTGGAAGTGGGGGGATCACCACTCATCCCACAAATATTTAGGTTTTTCTCAACTTCCAGGGGCATCAGCTCGTGTCACCTCCAAGGCACAGACACATGGGGGGAGCCCTCACTGGGAATCCCATCCCTGCCTCATTCCTGCCCAGTTCCAGGGAAGAGGAGTTAGCACCAGGTTTCTGGGATGCTCCAGGGGATGCCACAGCTGGAAGGATGGGAAGGAGGCATCTGAACTCACCTGCAACGAGTGGAGGTTGTTTCATGAAGGGCTTCCCTGGAGTCACCAATGTGGCCTTGCCCTGAGTTGTGTCCAGCTTTTCCTCCTGGCTTCCACCATCCCTGGGGTGTTCCCGAGGCTGGGAATACCCTTGGAGCTGCCTGTTGGCCTCAGCTGCCTCCAGACCTGTGGAGGGAGGGTCAGTGAGGATGAATCCAGTGCCTTGGGCTTGGCAGGTGAGCTCTCCAGGCTCTGTGGATCATCGGATTGGATGATTCCAGGAGTCCTGGAGCTCCTAATGGGGATGGTTTGGGATGGTGGAGCAATCCCAGAATGATTCCATGAGTCCTGGAGCTCATAATGGGGATGGTTTGGGATGGTGGAGCAATCCCAGAATGATTCCATGAGTCCTGGAGCTCATAATGGGGATGGTTTGGGATGGTGGAGCAATCCCAGAATGATTCCATGAGTCCTGGAGCTCATAATGGGGATGGTTTGGGATGGTGGAACCACCTCAGAATCTGTTTTGTGGGCAGGGAAAGGGATTTCTGTGGGGGCAACTTTAAAACCTGGGAGTCAGGAAGGGATTGGATCATTTTTTTGGAGCAGAGGGTGAAAACAGGAGATCTTTGGGTGTCCCTCTGATTCCCCTCAGGAAATATCACCCCCTTTAAACCAGGATCTAAAAGCTGTTGGTGATCCAATATTTTCTGCACTGAATCCCAGAAAAAAAACCCCATTTATTCATGAACACGGTTTTTCACTTGCAGTTTCAGGCTGCTTTGGGGTAAGGAGATCCTTTCCTCCATAAATTCCCAGCCTTACCCTTTTCCATGGACATCCTTCCCAACTCACCTCCACAACCTGCAGACAGAAGAGACAGGGCAGGGTTTGTTTGCTACCTTTTTTCTCTGATGTAAATAAGATTTTTCAACAAAATAATGATTTTTATGGGCTATTTTTCACCCTTTTCCCCCCTCTTCAAGGGCTCAAATGCGTGCTAACAACTCCAGTGGTGGTGAACCTAAAAATCCTCCATATCCATGGGGAAACCCCAGGGAATGGGGCAGGAAGGCTCTGACAGATCTCAGATAAATGGATTTCTGCAGGGCAAGGAAAGCAAGACCCCAAAACTTTGCAATGTTGGGATTCTGGGATAAAAACCTCCCCAAATATGTTTTTTTTTTTTGTGGTGCTGGTTGGCAGTTATCCACCATGGAGAGGAGAGGTTGGTGTGCCAAGGAATGCCACAAAAAATGGGAATTTAAAGGTTGTCCTTGGGCAAAACACAGCTCCAAACTTTCCCCCGTGTCCCAGCACCTTCCCAATCAAGGTGGAAATGGGGGAAAGATTTGCTGACAAAACCAAATGGGAGGAGAGGGGGCTTAAGGGGGAAAAATTAAGAGTTTCAGGAGCTCAGGAATCTGCAGGGACCTGGAATTCTGCACTCCTGGAGAAGGGGCCCCATCTCCACTTGCTGCTAATGGGGTGACATTTGGACGTGTGCTGGCACTCAAATGGCTCCAATTTAGCTGCTGGCAGGGTCACCAGGGGGACAACTCACCACAAATGCCTCTCATTTCGCTCCTGACCACTTCCTTCACCTCTTCCTCCTGTGCCAGGGTGGGAAAAGAGAGGTTAGAGGGGAATTCCAACCCCATCTCCCTGCTTGTCCCACCGAGGTGGCCTCTGGTGGAGCCACCTCGTTTTGGGTGTAACTGAGGCCAGGGATTTCTATTTGGGACCTTTGGTTCAAGGTTTGTGGCTCATTCAGGGCAATTTTTCCCTTGGCAAATTCCTGATCTTCCTCTTGCTGTGAGGAATGGGATCCCAGCCCACGTCACACCTCAAGCCTGGGCTGGCTTGCCAAGGAGTGTCCCCACCCTCTTGGCATTGTCCCTGAAGCCTTTCAGAGTTCCCTTGGATCCATCTCATGGATTTGGAGTCTATCCTTCATCCTTGGGGGAAGGTCGATGCCCTTCTGCACTTCTCATCACCTCTTACCCTTCTTGGGATGCCAAAATTTGGGGCACTTTCCACGTAGGGAGCTGGAATTTTCAGCAGCCCGAATATAGGACAACCTTTCCCATAACCCCTCCACCAAAATCAGTTCTGCCTGGCCTCCACACTCTGGAAAAATGGAAATATTCCATTGTGTCAGTGGCACAAAATCTGGGATGAAGACCCTGATGTGGACAGAGCTGCAAGAGGAATTTAGTCCTGACCCATGTGGGCTGACCACTCCTTCTCCTCGAGGATTTTGAAGCCCAGAGAAGCAGCTTTTCCCTAAAGGCTTTGAAAATGGGGCACTTTTCTCCCTCCTGCTCTTATTTTGTGTTGGATCAGCCCTGGGGTACTTATCCTGTTGGACAAGCAGGGATTGGGAGTCACGGGGAGGTTGGGAGAGGGAAAATGTGCCTCAGGCTTTAGATCCTTGTTTAGGCTTGGCTTTGTAGAGCCCAGCTCTGCTCCCACCCCACTCTGCAGTCTCTGGGTAATGGCCAACACTCATTTCCCAGATATTCTCGGCGTGAATCCGTTTCTCAGCATTTCCCTCCTCCCTTCAGCCTCTCAGGGGCAGTTTGCCCTATTTTTCTCCATTTTCCCCTGTAATAGGATGTGATCTTGGGAGCAAGTACTCACAGACAGTCCAGGATCTCCCTTTGCTCCTTTCTGCCCAGCAGGACCATTTTCCCCCTGTTAAAAACACTTTAATCATTACCAAAACTCAGGAGATTGTCCATCAAATGCTCCAAGAATAAGTGCTCCTTAGAGATGATACCTAGGACGGGAGATGGGTAAAAAGCCTCACATGTTTTCCTATAAATTTTAGGGATATCTGTGAGTAGCTCACTGAGCAGACAGAGCAAGGAAACAAGAATAAAAGTGTACATCAGAGAGCTGATCCCAGATTTTTTTGGGAACTCTGCTCCATCCAAACACAAAGGATTTTCACAGCTACAGTGTAAATCAGGTTTATTTTCCAATTGGAAGTGGTGGGGACATGGAGAAGGTCTGGCCTGCACAGAACCTTTGGGAATCAGCCCAGAAGATTTGAAACTGGAGTTGCAACCCCAGTGCTGAAAAAGATGAAAAAACAGGAGATGTTGGGCTTTGTCAACAGGGATAAAACACCCTGAAAAATGTTCCACTCCGAGCTGCTGAAAACTGGATTTGTTGATTAAAGATACTTAAAAATATTACAGGACAGGGAGCACAAGAAGGATGATCCAAATTAAAGCTGGGAGGGTCATTTTTCTCAATCCAGCCTCACTTAGAGGAGCTGGAGCGCCAGGAGAAATCACATTACCCACACATGGAGCTCAAGCAAAGCCACTCCTGATCCTGAAATCCCTTGGGACAGTGCTGGCAGGACCTGCAGGGTGCAGGTTGGGATTGGGAGAGGAAGCTCTTGTTGGAATTTTTTTGCTGTGCATTAAAGCCTGAGCATCAAGTGTGCATTAGTGTGCCCTGCACTGAGAAATGTTTCACTCCTGGTCTGCCATGGCAAACCCTTGAGGATGTGCTGGTCCAAATTAGGATGTTTTCCCAAAGAAATCATGCCCAGCAGTTGTTCCAGCTGGAGATACCTTCAGGCAGAAGTTTGGGCAGCACTGCCCATGTCCAATGCCTGGAATTTGGGGTTAAAACATCGTCTCTGCTCTTTTTTTTGCTAAATTTGGAGAGCTGAGAAATGAAACCTGGAACACCCCGGTGCAGAGCTCTGGGAAGTGCTGAGGAACCCCACTGGATCATTCCCACACTGACCACTTCTCCTTTTGGCCCATCCATGCCCGGGGGTCCCTGGAGGCAGAGCTGGGATCTCCCTCTTTTCCCTGGTGGACCCTGGGGAGGAAGAGGAGAGCTCAGTCAGCACTTTCCAGAGATATCCCACACCTATTTGGGATTTTCCCCCTAAAGTCCAACCAAACTGGGCATCAGCAGAAGACACTCAGAGTCCCTCAGGTGCTCTCCAGATGTGGTGGGATCAATGCCCTGGGAATTTTTCCCTCTGTCCTGGGCGAGCACAAGACATTTCCTGAGTTTCTCTTTTAATTTTCAGGGAAAAGCCAAGGTGCAGCGTGGGTGGAAAAAGTGGCACCTCGCAGTCTCTCTTTAATCAGTGTCCAAAATAAAAAAAGCCATTCATTATCTCAGACAGGGCTCACAGTGCCTGTAACTAATAAAAAATTCCAGCCTTTTTAAACATCCATGAGGGGATCTTGTACTTTCGGCTCCCTCCTCCCTCCTGTGACTCCTTTGATTTATTTTTCATGGCAAGGCACAGCCTGAGGAGCAAGGGAAGGAGGATAATGGTGTTGCCATGGGCTGGAGCTGGATTTAGTCCACGTTTTATTGTTCTGGAAGGACCTTTCTCCACCTGCAGCCCTTTAGGGGAAGACTCAGGGGCAGTTCTTTTGTAACCACCCTGTCAGTGCACTTTGAAATTGCTTTTAGAGATCCCTGTCACACTTTCAGCATCTTTATTCAGTGACTTGAAGCTCTTATCTCTAAGAAAGATGCCAATTTGCTGATGTACTTATCAGTAAAAATCCAGTTAAAATCAGTAAAAATCTGTTAAAATCCGGGTTGCATAAAGGAGATTAGCAGTGAGAAAATGCAAATCTTTTTGGGGGGGATAAAAAAAGAGTTTGAAAGTTGTTTTAAAGTTGATTCTGTGATAAAGGAGCCAATTGAGGAGATGCATCAGGTGCCACAAAAAAAAAGGAATTGCTGGATCTTTGTTGAGTTCCCTTGTTCATCCTTTCTCCCTTGTATCCATCTGCTTTTGCCTGAAATCCTTTGAGAACTCCACAGGATCACACACATTTTGTCACTATGAAGAGCAGGCTCATGTTCTCATCAACATCTCCCCTCCCAGATATTGATCCTGCAGGTTTTAATTGCTTAATTAATTAAAATATTGTTTCTCATGTGGTATTTGCCAGGTTCCTGTCAATGCTTGATCCTGATGGAGCTGATGTGGTGTAATAATTGTTGAAGAATATTGGCTTGGAGAAATGTAGGGAAATTCTGCAGGAATGGGGTGGAATAGAGATTATTTCCAAGTCAGAAGTCCTGGAAGGACCTCTAGGACAGGACCTCTGGAGATCCAGGAGAATGGATCTGATGAGGTCCAGACTCACTCAGATCCTCAGACAAAATTGGGTTGGAATTCTCCCAACTTCCACCCTCCAAAATCCAAACTACTGCCATCATTGGCAGGAATCAAACAGGGCTATCCCTTGGTTTATGGATAAAATTTGGTTTTTCACGTTATATTGCTGCATCTTTTCTTTAACTCTTGTTTTTTTCATCTCATTTTTGTATTCTCCAGTCCAAGCCTGAAACTCTCCCAGTGCCACCAGCAACACAAAGAAGATTATTTTAATTTCCAGCCCTTTTTCCCTTGAAAAGTTCTTTATTTCTGGATGCTGTCTCAGGGCTGGTGTTCAGCATTAATTTCTCACCTCGTCCCCCTGCATCGTGTTGGGAGCAGCAAGGAAATTTTCATTACCACAGAATCCAGGGCAGGGTGATCCTGCTCATAAACTGAATTAACATCTCATTTCCCAGGCTTTTTGTTACATTTCTAAAGGTGCCCAGTGTGTCTTGCATGCAAAAATGTTCATTAAAAACGGGGTCTGGAAGCCACCAGCTCCTTCCCGAGCCTTGGCATCCTGATCCCGGGATAATTAACAACAGGAGGGGTGCACTTGATGTCCTGATAACGTGGAATTATCAGCCTCCCTCTCTTCACTGAGAGGTCACATCTCGCCCTGCAGAGGTGGGAAAGGAGGAGAGGAAATGGGAAGGAAAATCTTGGGAGGGAAAAGAACCAGGAGGTGAAATAAGTGGACCGAGATCCCACAGAAAGAGGGAACGTGGGAGATTTTGGGTGGCAGCATGGGAGAGGTGGGGAGATGGTGACAAGGGGACACTTCTGGGGTGTTTGGCCACTCGAGGGTGACCAGGTGTGGATTTCTGCAGGGTTCAGGACCCGCTGCTCTCACCTGTGGGCCTGGCTGGCCCTGTGGCCCTCGAGGTCCAGCTGCTCCAGCCACTCCGGTCTTCCCAGGCCATCCCCTTTGTCCCTTGAAGCCTCCCAGTCCAGGAACTCCCTTGGCTCCCTGGGAATCACCAACAGCACAGGGGGTTGTAGGGATGAATGAGTCAAACTTCATCCCAATTCCATGGCATTGGGAATAATTCACATTGCTTTGTTGTGGAAGCTTTGCTCTCCACCTTTCCTTGTCCAGGAGGTGCTTGGTGATATGGACTCTCCATCCCTAGGACTATTCCCGATGATTCCTAAATTCCCAACTCTCCCAGCACACTTAAAGAGAATCCTTTAGTCTGTAACCCTGGGAAAAACAACGAGGAAGGAGGAAGGTTCCAAACCTATAAATTTCCTACTCATCTGCACCATGGACCTTTCTCCTGGAGCTGCTAGAACAGAAAATATTCCCATTAAAAACAGCAGAAGGAAGGACCCAGCACCCAGAGGTGGTGGAAAACACATTTGTGGGAGAGGAGAAGAACAGGAGAAGAAGGGAAGGATATTTTCCTGGAAAAGATCTCCCAGCTTCCAGCCAGAGACTTCATAAGGTGTTTGGCAGAGACCATCAGGGAATGAAGACCTGAAGAGTTTGTTTATTGATTTATTTATTTATCAATAAAAGCAACAAATCCTTCAAGATCCCAAATCAGCTGGAGATTGGATGGTGGAGCTGATGGTGGGAAGGGCCTGAGGGGCTGGAAAATGCCAAGAGATTTGGTGGAGGCTGCTGGGATTATTGTGTGGTTTCTTTTTTCTTTTTTCCTTAAACATTTACTGTTTTAACAGAAATCCCATTTTTGGTTTTTTTTTTAGGTTTTTTTTTCCCAACTGTGGAAAAGTACAAATTTAGACAGTTTTTTTTTAAGGAATAAAATAGGAAATTAAGCAATGCAGAGAAGGAAGATTGGTGGGGAGTGATCCAGGTGGGACCAGAGCTTGGGAGCAGCTTGGAGACCTTTCCCACTCCCATGCCCAACATGCCAAGGAGGCCAGAGCCTGACCCACTTTTCCCAGGGCATCCCAGGCTCCCTTTATCCTGGGAATGGTGGTGGAATAAACTCTGACAGTTAATCCCAGTCCCTCTGGATGGCTTTCCCTCACACTAAGCAGGCTTCTCCTGGGGTTTTGCACATCAGGAGAGGGTGAATTTACAGACACCTCCCTCTCCTGCCTTTTTCCTACTGCATTCCCAACCCTAATGCTCTGGACAGTTGACATTTGCCCTCTGGAAAGGGTACCTATGATGTAGAAAACGTTTAATTTTGTTAACTCTGCCTGATGGATGTGGGGTTCATCCCTTTAGAAATGGCAGCGTGATCACGACCAACCTTTTCTCCTTTCTCCCCAGGAATTCCTGAGGCGCCGTCGTTCCCTGAGGCTCCCTGTTCGCCCTGGAACGAGCCAAGATAAAACCATGGCTAATGTGGGCTTGGCAAGGCTGTGATTTTTGGAAGAACTGGCTTTTCCTTGGGTTACAGGGTTGTTTACTGAGCGTGACCTCAGCCTGGGCACTGGTGATACTCCAGGAGAGGGGAAAATCCCATTTAAAAACTCCATTCCTTGACATGTGGAAAGGAGCCTGTGGAGCATCAGGATTGGGATGGATGAACTTGGCTGAGGTTGTGGAGGTGAGTTAAGGTCCCCATCCCATTGTCCAAGAATCTTCACTCAGCTCTGTGCTGGTTTATGGGAACAGATTCAGGACAACCCAATTTATGCCCTTTGGAAAAACAAGCACTTTCCACAGGTGAATTTGCAAAGATTTTGGGAAAACTCTGATGGGCAGGGACTGGAGGATCTTTAATGTCCCTCCCCAAACCATTCCATGATTCTGTGATGATTCTGATGCTCACCTTTGGTCCATTTCCCCCATTTGATCCCGGAATCCCTGGTTTTCCAGGGCTGCCAATTTCTCCCTGTGGATGGAAAAGCAGTGGATGGGCTGTGAGGACAAAGAACCCCTAAAACATTGGGAAAACTGGCTCTGAAAAGGCAAGGAAAGGGATACTTGAGGGGCAAACACTCAGAGATAAAATCTTACTTCAGACCATGCATTTTAGGTCACTAAAATTTAGCTAATAACTAATTAGACCAATATAACTAATTAAGACTAATTTAACTCATAACTAAGAAAATTCTAAATCCTTAAAATTTGAGATTGTCCCAACTCCAAGCTCACCCACAGGAAAGTACGTGAGAAATGAATAAAAAGTCATTTACTCAGTGGGCCAAGGCTGATGAAACAAAATATTAACAACAACAACAATAATAATAACCACAATAATAATAATAATAATAATCATAGTGACATATCCCATTGGCCAAGCTACCAACAGCTCCCCGTTTTCTTATCAAGCTTTTCAAAACCCTCCATAAAAAGCCCATTAAGGGTCATTAGCCTTGTTTACAGATAAGGGACTAATGGTACTGATAACGAGCCCAGAAGGAACTTAGAACTGAGCCCAGGCCGTTGCTAAGCCACGGATCAGGAAGGGATTTGGGCAGGATTTAGGCAAGGTTTGGGCAGGATTTGTTTTATTTTTTAACCCCAGATGATCAAAAAGTTCCCTGCAGGCCTTAAAACCAGTCCTGCTCTTCGTGGCCTCCTGTGCTGCAGCCCTGGCCTTCCGAGAGGGATTTTCCCACCAGAAGTGGGATGGATTCCTCGTGATTCCATGAATGATGAGTGGGAGACACTGCTGGAAACGGGGCAGGGTGGAAAGCTGGGCTGGGCTCACCTTGGTGCCTTTGGCTCCGGGAGCGCCAATCCGGCCTGGGAGGCCTCGCAAGCCCTGGGAATAAAGGGGATCACAGAGGATGAGGAGGGAGGGAGGCAGGAATTCTGAGGGTGCTGAAAGCTCTTCCCTTTCATCCTTCCCCATCTCTGGTCCCAACCTTTATTTCACAGGATCACGGAGTGGTTGAGGCTGGAAAGGAGCTCATTTCTCCAGCTCCCAATCCAAGCAGTGCCATCCAAAGCTCTTTCATGTCCAGGCAGATTTGGGGTATCTCCAAGAATGGAGATTCCACAGGATCTCACCCATCCTACCTTTGTCCCTTTCTGCCCGGTGTCACCAGTGGTCCCAGGGTCACCTTTCCCTCCCTACATGAAAAAAAAAAAGACAAAGGAGATGGATTTTCAAGAATAATAGGCCAAAGCCTCATCCATATGCAGGAAGTTATTTGGGAACACCCTGTTGTGAGGGAGAAGCTGCTGATCCCAGGAAAGTGAGATCCACAGGGCTTTAGTGAAGGATTTCTTGGTTTCCTGCTCTCTCCATCAGGCAGAGCTGGACTTGGGACATGAAGGAACTTGAAATTTGGTAAGAAACAAAGGAAAACCCAGGCTGGGAAACATGGGATAACTTAGAAGTTTTGGGACATGGACATGCTGGGAACTGGAGAACAACCAAAAACCAGGCCAAGATGTGCATCAGAGACTTCTCCAGGAGATCAGGGAATGATTGAGGAAAGACTCTCCATGAGGCAGGACCTGACTCCAGTAATGAGGAATGGAGGGGGTGGGAAGAGAAAGGAATGTGGGATCCAGGAAGGCACTGAGCCTCTTCCTACCAAACCATCCAGGTCTTTTCTGCCACTCACCGGCTTCCCCTTCTGCCCCTGAAGTCCTCTGTCACCTTTGGCTCCCTTGATTCCATTCTTCCCATCGAGTCCTGCTGCACCCTGTCAGAAAACCGGGAAGATTCATCCCAGTGCCAGTTTTTTTCCAGGGAAAGTGGATGAGGACAGTCCCCAGGATGGAAACCCAACCGTAGGATCCCTCAGCCTGAGGTCAGAAGCTCCCCCAGCCACAGCCCCAAGACCTGAGGCTGGGATTTGGCACCCGTTCCTCACCCCAGTTCCATGGGATTGCAAATCCCATGCAAATTAAACCTGGGAGGTGATTAATTTATAATTCCAGCTCAGGAAATGGAGGCACGTGGCAGTAGAAGGGTTGTTCCAGGCCCAGAACATTTGGGTGAGGTTGGGAATGGGAACAGGGACTTTAAGGAATGTGTGACCCAGGGGATGTGCACAATCCTGGGCAGCTTTTTTTTTGCCACATTTTGGAATTTTTTGGCTTCTGGAGCCAGACCCAGCACTGGGACCTCTTTTCATGGAGTCTCCCACTGTTTTGGTAGCAAATTAAAGCTGCTAAAAATCCTATTTTTTTTTAATTTTTAATTTTTTTTTTCCAAGACTGTTGCAGTCTGCTCATCCATCCTGGCTAATTTTGGTGGCATTTTTCAGCACCTGGATGTGGAGGTGAAATTGGATTTACTCCCACATGAGCCCCTCAGCTCTCTCAGGGGAGAATGAATTGGCTGCTTAAGCAAATCAGGAGCTGAACAAGTGGAATTCTCTGCTTGGAATTAATTTGCTGTGGTTGTTGGAAGGAAACAAATTTATTTTTAAAAAAAATTAAAAATCGGCAGATTTGTGTGCCATGGCTCTGCAGGTGGATCAGGGAAAATCCAGGTGGATCTGCAGGTGGCCCTGCAGGTGGATCTGGATCAGGGAAAATCCATATTCCTCCATATTCCTGCCCCATCAGGCACAAATACCTCATGCAAGCCCTTTATTGGCAATTATTTATTGACACAATCAATATAAAACTCCGTCTGGGGAAGTAAATAAACCATAAAACCCAGGGATAACGGGAATGTCTCTTTGCTGGGACAAATTGGAGGGTAATAAACCATTTGGTTTCGTGGTTAAATCCCACAAGCCTGGGATACCTTTGATTGCCTGGAGTTTTTTGAGGGAGCTGTGAACAGGGAACACACCCAGGGATGGGCTAAAAAACTTCTTTTTGAGCACTAAAAGAACCTGACATTAATTGGAGGTCTCCCAATTAACTTTACTATCTCTCTTTGTTGTCCCAAATGTTCTCTGTGCCAAGTTTTCCTTGTTTTCTTGTCCATGTCCAATCCTCATCTTTGTGCTTGACCTCATGAGATGCTTCGTGTCCTGAAAGAATCCCCAATGGTTTTAGGAAAAGCTAAATTCACTTCAGGATGTGCTGGAGGGCTGGGTCTAAGCCTTGCCTACTTAGTCCAGGCAACAAAAGCAAGATTTAGACCTGGGTTTTATCTCAGCAGAGGTGGGTTCCTGCTTACCATGGGCTGGAGAGACTCTGGAATATGGATTAGAAGGTTTAAAATCAGGATTGGACGTGGCCTGGGGGGAAAGCAGCTCACAGAGGTTGATGCTTTTCAAGGCCAGAACAAGGAAAAGATGGGATAGGAGGAATAAAAAAAAAAATTAAAAAGAAGTTTAAAAAAGAAGAGAAGAGGCACTGAATGGAAATTTATTCCCTCGGATTTACATCCCCGTGTTCTGCCAGGCAAATAAAGGCTGGACAATAAAGGGGAGTAAAAAGACATTTAAAGGCAATTACTGGAAATGGCTCTGGCTCTTTGGACCTGGGATTAAAGGAGGCTGGAGGAGGCTTCATTTTGCTGCGAGCAGCCCGGGTCCCACGAAGGCAACGCAGAGAGGCTGAGTCACAACTCCTGTGACGCAGAGAGCCCTCGGAGCCGCCGAGGATTCTCAAATTCCCGCGGAGCTTTGGGCTGGAGCCAAGGAGGAAGCTGGCCTGGTCTCCAGGTTTGGCTTTTCCACTCAGACCAGGCTGGGGAATGAGCTGGGTCACCCTGGGAAAGGCTGAAATCCATCAGGATGCCCCCAGGGCGTGCCCTGAAAGGATGGAGCTGTTTTTGGAAGCCACGCAGCAAAGGGAGGATGAATTTCCCAAGCTCTCCTGAAAGGTTTCCCACCTCCTGGGCTCCGGTGCTCAATATTTGATGGGGTGATGCAAATGAAGCCTCAGCCTCCGAGTTTCAGCCGTGTTTTTATCCCTTCCCTGCTGGGTTTTGTCGAAATTGGTCTGGCCACAATTACTTGCTGCAGTTTTGAGCATCTTTACCCCCCAAAAAAATTGTTGTTTGGGGTGGGAATTGCCTGAGCAGCCTGGTCTGGTGGAAAATCCCCCATGGCAGGGGGTTTGGAATGAGATGGTCTTGAAGGTCCCTTCCAGCCCTCAGCATTTTAGGATTCTGTGTGATCACACCCAGCTTCCCTGGGCAACTTGATATCCATAAAAAAGTCAAATTCCTGCTTATAAACCATTCCCATTCCTGGTGAACTCTGAGTCTGGTGCACTCCAGGATGGAGAGGATCAAGCTGTAATCCCTGGAAAGCCAAAACAGGGAGCAATGGCAAGAGATGGGTGAGAGGAGTATTCAGAATTAAGAGTTTTGGGGAGAATAATGGGTTAATCTGTTGTTATTTTAATGCACGAAACACAGGGAATAAAGAAGAGGAGCTGGAAGCTTTAATCCATGATCCAAATGATGAGTTAATGGGAATAACAGGCTGCAATTGTAACATAAAGGAGGGAAACGAGGCAGGAATAGCAAAATAAAAAGGGAGCAGGGCTTTTTAGAAAAGAGGAAAAAGGAGGAGGAGGTGTCTGGAATATCAAAACTGAACTCATTTGCAAAGTCAAGTGGATCCATTGAAATTCTCCGAGCAATAATTGCAGGGAGAAGACACCAAGGCTGTCAGCTCCCTTGGGAACTTCTGTGGATCAGCAAATCAGGAGGAGTAAATGGAGGAGGCTTTTCCTGGCTGCTTAAATCACTCTGTGAATTCAGCAGGAGGAGCAATTGTTGGCAATTTGTGGATATAAAAGATGGGATTAGAGGGAGTTGAAGGAAAATGAGAAGCATGAGATGTTGCCTTAAAGACTTGGCAGTGGGTGCAGGCAGACTGGAAGTTCTGTCCTCAGGAAAAGGGCAGGATTTGGGGAATGATGGACAGAATCCTCTCTGGAATAACTTGGGGAAGGGATAATCAAAGTGGGAGCACTTAGAAGATAAAGTGGGACCTTAATTCCCATCAGGATCCTCCCTCAGGTGCCTGAATGGATGTGGCTGATGGGTGAGAATTCCCTAAAGCTTCCAACAAAACCAGTGGGAAGTGAAGCTGGCTGAGGCAACCCAAGGTGGGATGAATTCCACCCGGGATGTTTGTCATGGATCTTCCAGCCAGGGCCCAGCTCTGACCTGACTTTTGCAATTTTGGGAATGTGGTGAAAAACCAAACCTCAGCTCCGTCATCTCTGTGGGGCACAGGCAGCATTACCCTGGATCTGCAGAATCCCTGGATATTTCCCAAAAGGAAGATTTCTTTGCTTTCCTCAGATATTTGATGGCAGGACAGCACTCTCTGGTAGTTATTATCCCTAAAAACCAGGGCAAATCATCCAGCTGGATGGTAGAATCCAGCTGTGCTCCCTTTGCACTCAGCAAACATCTTTCTTCTACTCCTGCACTATTCCAGGATGGATTCACCTCATGGATTCAGGTGTTCCCTACAAAGAAATTCCATAAATATCCTCAATCCAACACCTACTAGTAGTGGTCCCAGGTCTTGCAGCACATTCTGGCCTCAAGGCTTTGGCAAAATGCTCACAAGGTTGTTTATATTTTCATTTTATTATTGATAATAATTAATAAAATAATTAATTGGGTGATGGGCTTTTTCCCAGTGAGCAATTCCCAGTCTGGATTCCAAGCCTATCAATAGTTCCATAGCTGTGACCAGGAGTCAGTGGGGACTTATTTCCACTTTGGACAACCTTTGAAATTTGGAATTTGGGCCCTTCATTGAAGAGTTGGACTCAATGATCCTTGAGGGTCCCTTCCAACTCCAGTTATTCCATGATTCTGTGAGTCTTTGGAGCTTGGAGATCTTTCCACTTGGGGTGAATACACTAAAGGAATTAAAAACATTAAATAAATGTGTCTTTCTTGTGTTCCTTAATGCAAAATCATGGAACCATGGGATGGTTTGGGTTGGAAGGGACCATCCAGTGCCACCCCCTGTCATGGGCAGGGACACCTTCCACTGCCCCAGGTTGCTCCAAACCCCATCCAACCTGGCCTGGGACACTTCCAGGGATGGGGCATCCAGGATTTTTCTGGGAATTCAGTGCCAGGGCCTCACCATCCCCATAGGGAGGAATTTCTTCCACAACCCATAAAACCAAGCTGTGATCTCTGATGCCCATGGCTGGTTTTCCAGAAAAACCTCTTTGAACAGGGACTTTGTGGAGCAGCACCGAGTCCCCGTGGCCTCTTCCCAGCCCTTCCCACATTCCTGGCTGTGGGAGAGAAGCAGGGCCCCTCTCCACACCCAGGATTTGGAAGGACAGGGAAACATTTCACAACTCACGGCAGATCCTGGTGAACTTGGTTCTCCTGGCTCCCCCTGCAAGGAAAATGGGGATGAGTTACCTCAGGGAAGAGCTGAGATCCCTCTGGGAATGGGGATTGCTGTAGGAGCTCTGGAAAAAGGACAAGGAGAGCTCTGAGGGGCTCTCTGCAGCAGCAGCAGCTGGAAGGGCAGTAGGATATCCCAAACATCCCAGCTGGAAAAGAATGGACTCCACTGGCTCCAAATGGAGCTTGGAGGACACCTCTCACCTCCCTCCTGAATATTGACATTCCAGCAAGTCCTTACTGACCATTCCAGCCTGGGAAAACTCCCAGAGCACTCTTTAAATTCTTTAGGGCTCTCCTGGAAAAGCTCAGCTACTTCTGCTCTCTCGGAGCCTCAACCATTCCATCAGCAATTTTGGGGAAAGGAATGTGGAATTATAATCCACAGGAAAGCTGTGATGGGATTTTCCACATCGCTTCTGGCAGGAGATGCCTCAAGTTCGGTGCTCACCTTCTGTCCCACAGGTCCTCTGGTCCCAAAAAGCCCCATCATTCCCTTAGAACCAGCTTCACCTTTCACTCCCTGAAATGTTAAAAATCCTCTTAAACACATTTTGAGCACCTCCTGCTCTGGAATTTTCCCATCCCCATGGAAGAACCCACAGAGAGGGTGACAAAAAGCAGCATTTCCCTATCAAAACTCAATCCCAGGGGTTGGGAAGAAAGCCACCAGTGGCAGAAGGATGTGGCAGGGACCTCAGGGGATTGTTGTGGGAAAGATTCCTTGCCCAGTGGTGGGGATTGAAGGAAAACAGTCAGGAAAGGGGTTCAGATCCTCGGGATGAGTTGCATCCCTGCCAAAAGTCAAGGGGAAGACCCTGCTGGGCTTGCTGGGGGTGGAGATTCCACTCTGTCCAAAGTCACCCAGATATTTGGCCAGGAGGAGATGTTGAGGTGTTATTTTATGGATTATTTTTTTATGGAATATTTTTTTATCAGCATTCAACCTGACAGATAAAATAAATGGAATTTTATCTGATTTAAAAACCAGGTATACCCCCATGGGAGCATCTCCAAGGGTTTTCTTCACTTCGGGGACCAGGTAAAGGCAAGATTTGCCTCTTCCCAAGGGAAATGCCCACCCTGGGTCAGGCAATTCCCACCTGGACTACACCAGGATGCAGCTTCCCATGGGAAATAACAGGAGCTGGATGTGTCACTGCTGTTGCGGGACCTTTTATTTATTCGTCACATTCCCAGTCCTGGGTCAGGCTTCTGAAGCAAAAGCCATTTCCATAATATGGAAATGAGGATGAGTAGGACATGGAAATGGGATCTGTGACTCAGGCTGGGAGTGGGAGAGTTCCGTGATTCCTCCCAGCAAAGTGGGGCTGGGTTGGGACCTGGGATGAGCTCTCAGAGAGCAGAGGGAGAGGGGGGAGCTCTGCCACCCCCCAGGGGACAGAGCAGGGACAGAGGAGCCAACCAAGCCTTAACAGGAGCATTCCAGAGGCTGCCGGAGCACGGACAGCTCCTGGAGGGAGAGTGGGAGGTGGGAATGGAAGGGTCACTTTTCCCAGTGGGACGCCTGATAAATGGGATGTGATCCTGTCCCCAAGCCCCAGCCCAGCCCCCTCCTCTCCCTGTCTGTGGCAGAGTTGAGTGAGGTGTCCTTGCACTGTTTTCCAGCAGGGAAAGGAGGAGAGACTGGAGAATCCCAGGATGGTTTGGAAGTGACCTCAAAGCTCAACTTTTTCCACCCCCTGCCATGGGCAGGGACACCTTCCACCATCCCAGGTTGCTCCAAGCCACATCCAGCCTGGCCTTGGACACTTCCATAATTTTTCTGGGCAAACTTTGTCTGTCTCAGTCACTTTGGGAGGTTCCCACCTTTTCTCCTACAGGTCCATCCTCTCCCTTCTCGCCTTTGTCTCCATCAAAACCCGGCAGTCCCTGCTCACCCTGAAAGGAAAAACAGAAATGAGTGGATTCTAATTCTTCCATCTCTCCTGGAAGGATCAAAGTTCCCAGTGCTTATCCCAAGCAGGGAAGGAGCAGCCCAAAAAGCCAAACTTACAGGATCTCCTTTAGTGCCTTTATAGCCCTGGGGTCCAAAAATAGTCATGGATTCACCCTGGAGAAAGGAGAGACAGGGAAAGGGATACACCAGGAGCTCAGGGGTCCCACTGGGAATGCAATGATTAACAACAACATTAATTGTTAAGGTTAATCACCCTTCACCAACAGCTGGATGATGAAGGTGCCCAGAAAACTCCAAATCCTGAGGTTTGACCTCCTGTCCCCAAAACTGTTGGAGTCATCCCAGTGCAGTTCCCCTGGCTGGGAATGGAGCTGAGCAGGGCAGGACCCCGAGGTTCAACCCCTGATCCGAGGCTGCCAGTGCTGGGACAGATTCCATGAGTGCCAAGTGGCTTTGTCACTCAGGGCTCAGGATTCCCATCTCTTCCCAGGGCTGGGAATTGGCCCTAGGCAGGATGGTGAATGGGCTTTCCCATGGTGTCCTGGAGCTCAGGAAGGGCAGTGGCATTGAGGTCACTCCTCAGAGGGAGTTTTTTTTGGGGCTAAAACACCAGAATTGTCACCCCTGAGAGCCACAGGAACCCCATGGACACATCCATGCTGAGCCTCTTTATCATCCCAGCAGCTCAGGAGGGACTTTGGCTCCTCAGAGTGTGAATAAGTGGCAGCAAGGCTATTCCCAGGAATGTCTCTGCTCTGGAAAAGGGGTGGTTGTGTCTCCAAAGGGCTGAGGCACTTTCTGTTGGGCACCTGTGTCCCCTTTGGAAAAGATTCCCTTTGCTCAGCTCCCTTCAGTGCTCCAAGCATCCCTGATCCAAGTGATTCTGCCTTGCTGGGCTTTTACCAACCACACATCCGTCACTTTTCCCAAAAATCTGGCTTTTTTTTTTTTTGCACTTTATCCAGGACCCTGCCCAAATTCTGGTTTAACAAACCCTCCTGCTTCCCATCTCTCTAACAAAGCCGGGATGGGCCTCCACCAATTTTGGGAACAAAAGGGAGAATGAAGATCCTGAAATTTAATCCAATCCATAGCACAGGCCCTGGGATTCACGGAGTCATCCCATACTGATCCAGGGAGAATGAGAAGGAAAATTAAGCTGCAATCAGGTGGAACAAACCCCAGCCAATTTCCCCCCCCTGCTCCTCTTTTATCTCCAATTCCACCTTATCTTTTATTAAGGCGTCCCTTGGAAAATGCATCAACACCTTCCTTCAGCTTGGGAAGCGTTTTGAGGCCTCCTCACGAAGCCAATTAAGAAGTGATTCGTCTCTGGAGCGAGTTCCTTTCCAAAGTCACTTCCTCGGAGACAAATGGGCCTTAATCACTGAATATTGCATGACTCAAAGGCAGGATCATCACGAGGGTTTCTAAACCTCATTTTCCAACCAGCCATTCCAGCCAGGAAGGAACTTAACAAAACACTGGGCACGAGTTCAGCAGTTTCTGTGCATTTTCCAGAAGCACTCGAGGAGTTATTTTCCCATTACCTGCCAGTAGCCAGCTCGGGCTGTAGGAAATTGAGGTTTGCTTTGGGGTCAGCTGCTTATACCCAAAATCAGGGGAAATTTTCTTCCTCCCTTCATTCACAGCTGGGATTTTTGTGCCCCAGCAAATCGTTCCCAAAATGAATTTTTTTTTTTAAGTTTTTTTTTTTTTTTTTTTTTTTGCTGCTGCTGCTGCTTTGTAGGATCCCATCAAAACCATCCCACAAGCTCAGCTTGGAAAGGTGTGTCCAGTGCAAGGATGGAATCAAAAAACTGGATTTAAACTGGTGGAGACCCCCGGAAAGGAGAGGGGGGGCATCCATGTGTTGCCTGCTATGAATTTCATAGGTACAGCATGGAGAGAGTGGATCCAGGCTTTTCTTGGAGCCACACAGTGAAAGAAAAGACCAAAAAATCCTGGAATATCCTTACTCGTTCCCCCTTGGCTCCCAGAAGTCCTCGATCACCCTAAACACAGGAAAGGAAAAAAAAATTTAGATGAGTTATTCCCTTTTTATTCCCCCTTGTGTTGCTCAGGTCACTGATTCCCACTCCAAGCCACTAAAAAATCCCAGAACTGGAAGTCAGATCCTCTGGGGACTCTGGAAAACCCTCAGCTCTCCCCAGGAGCTTGTGGACAACCCAAATTTATTGCGTTGACCACAAGAAACCCCAGAGGGCTGAGGTGGTTTTCCTGACTCCATGCTCAGCACAGCAGGAATTCCTGCTGGATTTTCCCTTCCCAATGGGATGTACCTCCAGGGTGGGATGGCACCCTAAATAATAAAGGATTCCCCAAATTTCAGCCTCAGGTCTTTTTACTGAATGTGTGTGAGACAGGAGCTGGAATGCAGAGCACATGAGGCTGATCCTGGTGCTCTCCCAGTCCAATCCCAGGAGATACTGGGATTATTCCCACTGGTTCAGGGCACTGTCTGCAGAAGACAACAGTTGGAGATAAGATAACAGTGCTTACTCTTTGGCCTTTCACACCTGGGAAGCCTTTTGGACCCTGGAAAAAAAAAAAAAACAACATTAAAAATACGTGAAGATCAACAATAGCATGAAGGAAGTGGGAAGGTGGGAAAGTTGGGAAGGAGCAGCCCCCAGCCAAAGGCAGAGCTGTGCCCAGGATGGGCTCCAGCAGGGAAAAACTGGGGGTAGGACCAGCACAGGGGCTTCTACTCTTGCAAAAGTCCTGGGAATGTGCAGGGAGATGGGAATTTCCATCTGCAGGGACACCTTTCACTCTCCCAGGGTGCTTCAAGCCCTGTCCAACCTGGCCTTGGACACTTCCAGAGATCCAGGGTCAGCCACAGCTTCTCTGGGAATTCTATTCCAGGGCCTCCCCACCCTCCCAGCCAGGAATTCCTTCCCAATATCCCATCTAACCCTGCCCTCTTTCAGTTTAAAGCCATTCCCCCTTGTCCTATTGCTCCGTGTCCATATAAAAAATCCTCTTTCTGTCATTCCATGAAAGATCACAGCCTAATAAATATTAGATAATAAGGAGTTTGTCCAAATCCCAGCTGTGATTTGGGTCTGCCCTGACTCTGTCCCCTCCAGCAGAGCAAGAGACTGAAATTCCTGCCTGGAGCAGAGCTGACAACACCAGGGACAAAGTGATATTCCAGGAGGGCTTCCAAACCTGGGGATGAGCCACCCAAATGGACAAGGACATAAAGGAATTGTGCTCTGCCTGACACCTTCTGTCTCAGGGGATTTACACTCACTCATCCCACTGGAATTCAGGTTCCCAAATCCCTATTTCCCACTGCAAGGACCCCGTTTTATTTCTCTTGTGGGGATTTTGCCAGCCCTGGATCCACGGTTGTCCCTGCTGTCAAATCTGGGATATTTTAGCACTCACCATCATTCCAGGGGGACCCCGCATTCCCACGATGCCCTCGTCACCCTGGGGGATGCAGAGGGGCAGGGATGGCAAAGAGGAATGCAACACTCACAGAATCCCAGCTCCTCAAACCATCCCTCTGGGAGCAACGGGGATGGAGCAGGCGGAATTCCCTGTCTCCAAAAGGGTTTCCCAACCTCTTTATCCCTCCTCCAGGATGAGGTGCTTTGTGTTCTTAGGGATTGGGATGAAAGGGAGGGTCCATGGAGACCTTGCATGTCCTCCCTGGGTCAACCCTACAAGACTCACCTGCCTTTAAAGCCTCAGGAATTGTCCTGTGAGGCCAATTTTGGGTGTCTCGTATGAAGCAAATGTAACCTGAGATCCTGGGATTTAGACTGATTTATGCTGGATTCAGAAGAGCAGAAACATTATTCCACCCTTCCCTTGGGATAATGAACCTCCAGCAAGGTTTACCCGCAGCTGTTGGCATTCTCAGTGAGTGTTTTGTCTCAGGAGCCTCATCCAGCAGCAGGCAAGGAGTTTGTCCAAATGGATTGGGCCATAAAATCCCAATTTATTTGTGGAACAGCCACGGAAGCAGAAAATTTAAACACAGCCTCCGATTCCGACCCAGGGTCGTTACCAGAAGGAGACAAAACCTTCTCAGGGACACCAGGAAAAGGGAATTTTGCTGCTTGAAACCCTTTAGGCATTTCTGAGATGGATGGGTGGGAGGTGATGGGATCTACCTCCAAAGGGGGGTAGAGGCTGCGTGAATCCAAGCCTGGAATATTTATGGAAGGACCTACCCGAGGGCCAGGGAATCCACGGGGACCTCTTGGGCCAGCAGCTCCAATGCCAACTTCTCCCTGCAGAAAAGAACCCCAGAGGTGTCCCTCGGAGCAGGGACACCACACCACACAATTCCTGATCAGTTTGTCCAGGATTTAAGGCACAGGAAGACTCAGGAGACTCAATTCCATGGATTTTCTGCTGCTCTCTCCAGAGGATGCTCCACAACCATGGGAGGAAGGGCATGGGGGGGTAGATGGGATGAAGTAGGATGTGGTCAGGGCGTTGTCCCATTCCCACCCCAGGATCCCAGCTCTTTGTGACCTGCCTGGGAAGTTGGCACTGACCTTGTTGCCTTTGGGTCCAGGTGTCCCGGGAATCCCCTGTAGGGCAAGGACAACAGAAACAGGAGGGAGGACTTTGCTTGGGAAGTGCTCAGTGCTCTCCTATCCCAACATTCCCAGAGGGTGGAAGCCCACCCAGCCCAGGTCCCTCATCCATCCCTCCCAAAAGGCACAGGGAATATGTACAAAGTCACCTCTTTTCCTGGGGGTCCTGATGGTCCCACGGACCCAGTAATTCCATTCCGGCCTCTCCTCCCACGTTCCCCCTGGAAAACAAAATCCTTTGAGAGGAGAACACATGGATGGGAAAGGTCCTGATTTCCCTGATCCAGCCAAAAAGCAGGAGCTGCTGATCTGAGTGCTCCCTGCACTGGCAGCAAGCAGGGGGAATTTCTCCATGGAAAGGATGGTCAGGCCTTGGAAGGGGCTGCCAGGGAGGTTTGGAGTCCCCATCCCTGGAGGTGTCCAAGGAATCCCTGGATGTGGCACTCAGTGCTCTGGGCTGGGGACAAGGTGGGGATTTGCCACAGGTTGTACTCCATGATCTTGGAGGGCTTTTCCAACCTCAGTAATCCTGGGATTCTGGGATTATTTCCTCTGTTCCCATGAGTTAAGGACCCAAAAATTCCATGCTGCCATCCCCCGTGCTATGGCCACTCCTTTCCTTCCCAGTCACCTCTTCAAGCCACATCATTAAATTCCCAGGAAGAACAAGGGGGCTTCCTGGGAGCTCCACTGTTTTCCTTTTGAACTTGAGGACCATCCCACTGTTCTGATCATCACCGTTTCCTCTCCTTTTGCCATCAGGATTTGTCCCACCTTTCCTCCCTGACCACATCCAGGCTCAGTGAGACCTGGAATTGTGTGGGCTTGACCCACAGGCAACACCTGGCACAGAGAGTTTGCTCATTCTTGTCACCTCGAGGTGACAAACACACCCCATGGTGTCCCCTCACCTTCTGTCCTGGCATCCCTGGCACACCTGGAGCCCCTCTGTCCCCCTGGGATCCGGGGGTGCCGGCGTTGCCGCGGATTCCTTGGATGCCCTGAGCTCCTGGAGGTCCCGGGGCCCCTGGCTCGCCCTGTTGAGTGAATCACAAGGAACTGGGATATCAGGTGGGATTTGCTGCCCCTCTAAAGGTCCTGGAGAAAGCCTGGGATGTTTCCTTGAATTCCCATGATCAGAGTGTGGAATTTGGGATGTTTCTTCCAGTCCTCCTCCATGAGGAGATTCAAGGGATGGAGAAAGGGCTGTTCATGGATAAATAAGGAGAGAGCCTGTATCCATGGTGAATTCAACTCCTGCAGAGCTGCAACATCCCGAGGGATCACTGAAACCCATTCCTGCCGAGCCCACAATTCCCTGGATTTTTTCCACAGCCACATTTTACAGCCTGATTTAGTTGGGGATGTCCCTGCTCATTGCAGAGAGCTCAGCCCAAACCATTCCGTGATTCCATGATATTTATCCTCTGGATCTCCCTCTGAAACGGCCCTTTGGAGGACATAGAGCATTCCCTCTATCCCAGATCCTGCCTTCCCAGGATGATTTTGGTCCTTTTTCTTTCCAGCCGCTTCTGTGCTCCACACCCAGCAGTGGAAAACGAGGATGACAAAGAGAAAAACCCAGGAAAAAAAAAAATCCAAGTGAGATTCAACCTTACCTTAAATCCAGGTGGCCCAGCCTGGCCAATGGGACCTCTGAACCCAATTCCTGGTTCTCCCTGTGAAAAGAAGGTCAGGAGAATTCAGAAATACTCCTGGCATTGTGGGGTCAGCACAGGGAGAGTTTGGTTTGTGCTGCTCCCTGGACATTCTGGTGAAATCCCTCAGAGCTGATCCCATTCCAAGGGTTGCTACAGAGCCCTCATGGATCCAGACTCCTCTGGATGATCTGAGCTGGAGAGACAAAGCTGCTGGGAGCATTTAACCAGCTATGGAAAAGGGGGAGCTGGAATTTTACTGGGAATGGCATCACAGGGGTGACCTGGACACTGATCCTGAGGTGGGATCTGGGAAAAGGAGGAAGAGACATCCCCTGGCTGGTACCAACTTTGTTCTTTACCTTTTGACCTTCTTCACCTCTGTCTCCTTTGGTGCCCTGTGGAACAAAGAGAGGTTCCCAAGGTCATGGAAATTATCACCCTGAGCAACTGCAAAGGTTTCCAGGAATTCTCTGCCTGGAATTTGGTAACAGAACCTGGACAATGCCCTAATTACAAGGAAATCAGTGATGGGCTGAGAGGAGACATCACGTGCTGCTTTTGGTGTTGAATTATTCTAAAATCAGTCTGACTCATCAACCGCAAATTAACACCTTGATAATGGGGTGAAGATTTGGCGATTTGAAGATGAAATAAGGTGTTAAATTGACCTGTCAATCACTTGACAGTGTAAAAGTCCAGTCCCCCTTTCAAATGTTCTCCTGACATATCCCCACATCCCTTCCTGGGAATGGAGGTTCCTCCTTTGGGAGGGGAGACCCCTCAAAGTCACCTCTCGAGGTCTGGGTGAGTGACATCAATCCCTACTGATTTTGCTGATTTTAATATAATTGCTTTAAAATAATTGCTTTAATTTAATTACTTTGATGTAGTGCATTCTTCTATCCTGTCCTGGGAGTTTTAGCTCCTCTACCATGTAGTAAATAATTCTGATTAAATCCTCTCTGTATAATTATTTGTCATCATAAATAATTTGTTTCTATATAAATATACTTGGTTTGCCATCTTTAATCCTTGGACAAAGGTTCAATCACAGCTCTGTAAATCCTTAGATTTAATCCAATGTCAGTCTGGGGTTAGGATTGGATCCAGCCCCACCCAGGCTCCTCTGGGAGGAGATTCTTTAGTAAATTTTGGAGCTCCCACTGCACCACTCACCTTTTCTCCAGGTTCTCCCATGTCCCCAGGCTGTCCCTGCAAGACAAAAATCATTCCCATTCCAGCCACCTCTCCTCCTTCCCTCCTTCCCTCCCTCCCTCCCTCCCTCCCTCCCAGGATTCCACCCGAAGCACCCCTTCCCCATGGGATTCTGCCTTTTCCCAACCGTGCCTTTCTCCTGAAAATCCGTGTCCCAACCCCCTGGATCTGCCACCTGATCCCTATAAAATTTACTGCCCACAGTGCCCATGAAATGATGTTTTGTGTGGCCTTTCTTCCATCCCTATCCTCGTGCCAGGGCTGGATTTTCCTTGTTCAGCCCCTGGTTTAGTTCTCTTAATCCAGCAGAAAACGAACATCAGGGAACCCCCGTGAATTTTTGGGATTGAAGAATAGAATCACTGAATTATTTAGGTTGGAAAAGCCCTCTAAGATCACTAAATCCAACCTTTAACCTTTTGTTAAACTCCTGAGCAGGGCGATGTGTGGAACAGGCCGGTCCAGGGATAAAGGTGGGACTGTGTCAATCCCAGTCCCAATTCCACTGGCACACTCTGGACCTGAATGTCCTCTCCATGAGGATATTCCCAACTGCTTTTCCCTTCCCAGACCCTCTCAGCACAGGGAATCTTCTGGTTTTAGAGGCTCAGGCTGGAAAAGCACCATCCCTACCTTTTCTCCTTTGTCTCCACGGGCTCCAGGAGCTCCCATTTCTCCCTGGAAAACAACAGGAAACCCCTTAATTCCAAACATTCATTATTACAGGGAATTTTTCCTTCCCCTCTCTGGACCAGGTGGGTGTTGCCCTCATTCCTGCACCAGCTTTTGGCAAACACCTGTGGAAAAATCCCGGATTCCCAGCACTTGCATTCCCAGATTTGGGATGTCCCTGGCCTCATCCCTTCCATCCTGTGCAGTGGGAATGCAGAGGGAAAAACCATAAATCATGGAGCAAAGGCCAGGGATGAGTGGTAAGTTGATACTGTTTAAGGATTCCATGAATTTGAGGGAGACAGGAGAAATCCACAGAGGACAAAATAATTGAGGATCCCCAAAACACAAACCCCATGTTTGGATCAGCTGTGAAAAGCTCAACCCTGGAATTTCTGCTCATCACCAAGGGCCAAAACTGTTGATTATCTCTTGAACCTCCTGATTTTTTTCCCTGTGATTCCTTAGTCTCTAAAGTGAGGCAGCTCTTGGAAAAAATGGATCATTATCCTGAATCCCACAGGCCTTAAAAAGTGGAATAAAAGCACTGACCTTTTGGCCATGCCAGGGGGGGTCTGCTGGGCCACTTTCCTCCTTCTGCAAGGAAAAAATGCACATCCAGAAGGTGGCTGGGATGGGGTGGGCTGGGAGAAAGGAGCAGCTGCCTCCTCACTGGGATAAGAGCAGGACAGGAGGAATGTTGTACCTTAATTCTCCTTGGATGATGAGGGCCTGGATATGCCTTGGATTCAAAAAGAGGAGAGAAAAGTGTGAGAGCAGCTGGAGAAACTTCTCCTTGAGCCATGAAAAAGACATCTCTGAGGTGTTAGGAAGCAAGGGAGGAGGCTGGAGGGATCCCAGAGGGAAGCTGGGTGTTCCAGGGATCACCAAGATCCCTTTGAAGGACCCTTGGTTGGATATGGGGTGGCCTCCGGACTCCTGATCTGCTCCAGCCTGGATGGGACATCCGGGAGCTGCCAGGATCAAAGAATTTCACTCTTTCTGCTCTGTCAGGTTCTGATCCTCAGAAATACACTTTGTTTGATCTTAGACCTTGGAACAGGCTCCCACAAATGTGTGATAACTCTGAAACTACTGTAATTAAGTAATTAAGGTTATTATTATTATTATCTGTGTAATTAAGGTTATGTCACTGGGTGAAATAGATAGAAATATAGAAATTTAGGTTTATGAAATATGATAATACTAGTGTCCAAAATGGAGGGTTTTAGGTGTGGAACTGTACTTCATTTTTCTTCTCCTTCTTCCTCCTTCTTCTCCATGTTTCCTGCTATTGGCTCAAAAGGTCCACAATGTGGATTATGAGCAACTAATTATTGGATTATAATTAAAAATCATTTATGTGGCATTTCTTAATTGGTTAACTTGGAGTATAACTGACCTTGGGAGACTGAGTTAGATGCCATTTCCACCTTGTTAAACAAGCAAGCAACTTCTGTGTAGCTGTTATAGATCAGATTTAATAAACAACTAAGACAGAAGAGCTTTTTTGAGTCCTTCTGAGTTTTCATCTCAAGTGTCCATCAAAAGAACTCATGGAAGAGCAAAAATATTGCAAAGAGGCCAAAAGCCTTAGCCAGAAAGGCGATAAAGGAATTCCTCTGGCAAGGGCAGGGGTGGGCCATAGGAACTCCTGGAATTTCTGGAGGGCTGTGGAGAAGGTGTGGATGAGCTCCTCTCAGTGCTGCCATTCCTCCTGGGAATGCTTTCAAAGAAATCCGTTCACAGGGAAAACCATCCCAAATTTTCCATCCTTAACACCTGGGAATGGGTATTTTTGGCTCTTAAATTTTACAAAAATCTTTTTCCACCTCTAGGATCTTGTGTTAAAGTCATCCCTGGGACTGTGCAGATGTGTCGGGGTGGGCAGGTTTATAATCATCCACATTTAAATGTCCTCAGCATTCCAAGGGCACAAAACTGTTCTGTTTTCCCCACAATCCAGGTTTTTCTGTTCCCTCATTTCCCTGGATGGATACAGGGAGAAGGATCTGTTTGCCCATGAAAAACGTGTCCTGCAGCAGCTGCTTTTTGCTTTATTTATGGATATTTATCACTACACTTTCATCCCCTTTCCACATTTATTGTGTCTTTGCCCAGGTGGGAGACTGAGGATTTGCTTCCATTTGTTTGGATCCATCACTCACCACGGATCCAGATGGGAATTTCTGAGCTGCTGGAGCACCAGGGGGATGAGCTGGGGATGGAGCCACCACAGAAGGGTCACTGCTTCCTCTTGGATCACAGGGATCGCTCTGGAGTGAGGTTTTTGTGGGGTGTCCCTCATGCCTGGGAGATCTCCTGGATCTGATCTGCCTTGGGAGAGCAGAGCCATTTCCAGAATTCCCATTTTCCTGTGGGAAGGGAAACAGAGCACCTGGTTTTGTATATCTGGGACAAGTGGGGGAATAGTTTAAAACTGACAAAGGAGAAAATGGGATTGGATGGAAGAAATTCCTTACCCAGGGAATGGCCCTGGCACACATTTCCCAGGGAAATTGTGGGTTCTCCATCCCTGGAAGTGTCCAAGACCAGGATGGACAGGGCTTGGAACAACCTGGGATAGTGGAAGCTGTCCCTGCCCAGGGAACTGGATGGGCTTTAAGATCCATCCCAACCAATTCCATTATTCCATTATATTCTACTAATTATAAAATATTAATATTAATAACAATATATCAAGTTAAACTTAAAAACATTTCCCAACCTTAACAATTCCACTATTCCATTTTCCTATTTAGCCACCAGGAAAAAAATTTGCAGCCATTTCAAAGCAATAAAACCCAAAATATTTCAGCTTTGAACTTTAAATCCCTCCCTACTCCAGCCCATGCCCAGGTAACTCCGTGTTTATTGTGCCTGGTGTATCCAATTGGAATAAAACAGCAATTAATGGCTATTAATGTCCATATGTTAATCAGCCACTTGGTGGTAATTGGGGTCAATATTTAAGGCACACAAAGCAAAGCAAATAATTCCTGACCTGGCTCCTAAATTGTTCCTGCTTTTCCATATCAGCAGTGGGAAATTATCCACTTGGAAAAATGATAATATTCCTATCAAGAATATCACCATCAAGAATATTCCCAGCAATCATTTCCTAAGCCACACACTGGAAGTGCTCCTAGGTAGCTTTGGTGAATATTTTGATATGAAAGCAAAAATTGAATTTATTTGAAGTGGGAAAAAAAAAGACAATTTGCACCAAAATTCCAACCCAGGAGCACAGGAAGGGGAAGGAAAAACCAGGATGGGGTGCAGTTAATTAGCTATATTCCCATTTTTTTGTTGCAGCAGCAAAGATTTGGAGTCATCTCAATTAATTTAATGTGCTGAGATTTTTAGATGGAGCAGGGAAAGAAAATCCTAAATTAAGGGCTTCCAGGAAATGTTGGTGAGCACAGCTCTGTCAGTTTTTCAGGGATGATAATTCTGGATTTTAACCAACCATGGGATAATTCCACCTCATGGTTAACGAACTCAGCAAGTTTCTGGGTCATAAAGGGGAAAAAAAAAAGGAATTTTGAGCCAATTAAAACTGAATTTCTTTACTGGAAGTGGATGAGGAGGAGGAAAGGAGAAATAAAAGAGAGGTGAGGGATGTGCTGGCCTGGGGAGGACGCACCTGGAGCAGAATTTTTTGGGATAATGGAGACAAAACCTCCCAGGTTTGCACTGAGGTGGTTCGGGATGGCACCACATGGATTTTCCCATCCCTCCTTCCCACCTGCCTGGGGGGATGGATCTAAATCGCTCCTTTATCAGATCAGATCCTTGTGGAGGCGATTCCAAGGGTTGCCAAGACCTTGCCGAGGTCTGGAATGTGCCCCGTGTCCCTCCAATCCCACAAAGATGCCATTTCCTGCGAAATTGCCGGGGGTAATGACTCTCATTCCGCAATTCCTCCGCAATTTTGGCTGTTTCCTGCCCCCTGATGCCCGGGAATGAGGCAACTCCAAGAAAAAATAAGGAGGCTGCTGCTTTCTCAAGGAATGGTTTGCTGCTGGCAAGGGAAAAAAAAAAAAAAAAAAAAGGGAAGGAAAAGAGAGGAGGGAGAAAAGGTGGGAAGGGACAGGTAAAATTAGGAGAGGAAAGAGGATAATGTAAAAAGGAGAGTAAAAAAAAAAATTCCTGCCCAAAAGGGGAAAATAGAAAAAAGCCAAGATTCCAGGGAGGAAAATGAAGCGATTGTGGGTTGATCGACATGGAGATGAGGGGGATTGAAGTGAATTAACTGGGAAAAAAAAAGGGGAGGGAAGGAAAAGAGAGAAGGGAGAAAAGGAGGGAAGGAACAGGTAAAATTAGGAGAGGAAAGAGAAAAATGTAAATAAAAGGGGAGTAAAAAAAAATTCCTGCAAAATAGAAAATAAAATAGAAATAGAAAAAATAGAAATAAGCCAAGATTCCAGGGAGGAAAATGAAGCGATTGTGGGTTGATCGACATGGAGATGAGGGGGATTGAAGTGAATTAACTCTGGACAGGAATAAACTGAAGTGCAGGGGAGCTGAGGGGTGGAGGAGGCAGGAGTTCGCTGGGATGTTCCCAGAACACCAACGCAGTGGCTCATCCTTGGGATGAACATCCAACCCCTGCTCCTCACACGTGGATCTGGGCTCATCCTGCTCTTCCCACCCATTTGCTTCCCAATTAACTCCTGCCAAAAATTGTTCCCGGGCTATTTCAGGCTGCTCCTCTCCTCCAGGGCCACATGAACCTTTGAACAGGTAAAAAAATTCGTGATTGCAGCTGCTGCTGCCAGGAAAAACCAGGCTCCATTCCCTCCTTTCCATCTCTGGGATGTGGGAGCTCAGGGAGAGAGGGGCTGCTGCTCTTCCCCTGCCCTGGAAACACCCCGTGTCCTCTTCCCGAGGATTAAAGGGATTTTACACCAAATGCAGCTGAGGAAAACACCCTTGGGATGCACATCCCGTCCTGCTGAGGGGGTTTGAGGTGTCCTAAAAATTTTTGTGGGAGTTGTTCTATGTTTTTAAAGCCCCTGCTAAAATGGGGATCAACAGGGACACTGATGGAGCTGCTGGAGAGAGTCCAGAGGAGGCCATGGAGCTGCTGCAGGGCTGGAGCCCCTCTGGAGCCAGGCTGGGAGAGCTGGGGGGGCTCAGCTGGAGAGGAGAAGGCTCCAGGGAGAGCTCAGAGCCCCTGGCAGGGCCTGAAGGGGCTCCAGGAGAGCTGGAGAGGGACTGGGGCCAAGGGCTGGAGGGACAGGACCCAGGGAATGGCTTCCCACTGGAAAAGGGGAGATTTGGGTGGGATATTGGGAAGGAATTCCTGGCTGGGAGGGTGGGGAGGGGCTGGGATGGAATTCCCAGAGAAGCTGTGGCTGCCCCTGGATCCCTGGAAGTGTCCAAGGACAGGGCTTGGTGCAACCTGGGATAGTGGAAGGTGTAATGGAATAAAATGCTCCTTAAGGTCCCTTCCCACCCAAACCATTCCATGATTCTAAAAACCGAGGGAGTTTTTAGAGGGCTCCATTCTTTGTACTTCCATTCTCTCTCCAGCGAGGGGAAATCCAGGTGCACCCGGGAGGAAAAGCAGAGCCAAGGGATGCTCCTGGCACATCCCGCTGTCTCCGGAGCTGCAGTTCCCGCTCCACGTGTTTGTGTTTGAGCCGGGAGCCCTCTCGTGGCTGTGAGACATCGTTTGGAATTCGTTTGGAATTCATTTGCAGAGCCAGGGCAGGGATACAAGGATGGGAGCAGAAGGAAGCGCTCAGCAAACTGGATAAATCAGAGCAAGATTCCTTGAGCAGGATCTCACACCTTGGAGTTGCTCCCTTCTCGCTATCCCTAAAAATATCCTTGCTAATGCTGTTTCTGGAGCTTCAAGGAAACATCCAAGGGATTTTTTTTCCCTTCACTTTTCCAAGCTGTTGCTATCCTGACTCTGGGTATTTCCAAGAATTCCCTCCAGGAGCACACAGGGATACAAAGATATCCAAACTGGAGGGTGCTGGGTTTGGTGCACGGCTGAGGAGCAGGATTTGGGCTCTCAAAAGGGAATTTAAGCCCAGGAAGGCAGGGAAAAAGAGGGAAATGGGATTTTAGGGATCAGAGAAAATCACCAAATTCCAGCTTAGACCCTAAAACCCTCTTCTTGAAATGAGTCAGGTGCTCCAGAGCACACCAGGGTTTAAAGGGCCAACTCTGTGCAGGGAAACCTAAGGGTCTGTGGAATATCCTGGAAATCCATGGAAAACAGGAGGGAAAAGGAAATGTCTTTCCAGGGGCATATTTTAAAGTCGCTGTTTGGGGTCTGCACTATTCCTGTTTCATTGGGAATCATCAACTCTTCAGTCAACCAAACCCAAATAATGTAAGGATGGAGTGGCCAGAGGGGTTCAGATAAAAACGGATTATCCCTATTTTGTCCTGCTTTTTTTCCCCAATAAAGTGTGGAATTAACCAACAAAACATCTCCCAAGCGATTTTCCTCACTCCCATCAGCCTCCTGCCCATTCCAGGAGCCCTGATGTTCTCCAGGGATAAGGAGAAGCTGCCCCAGGGTTCAGATTTGCATGCCAATCCCTCCCAGTCCATCACTGCTCTGAAATCCTGGGAAAAACGTACCTGGCTGGTGTCCTGCTGGGGCTGGAGAAGCTCCAGGGAATGGTTTCCCTGCAGATCTTCTGGGTGTGGTGGGGGCACAGCCAAGCTCTGCAGATGGATAAATGCCAACAAAACCTCAGTCATTACCAGAGGAAAAAATGGGCAGCAAGATCCATTCCCCAGCCCTGACACTGATCCATGCAGAGATCCTTATCCTTTCTCTAATTTAACTTCCCACTGCAGCAAAATAGGGGCAAAACTCAAAATTCCAATTGTCCAGTCAAGCTCTGAGAAATCAAACTCCTTTCCATCCACGAAAGCAGCACAATTGGAAAAGTAAGGATTCCCTGTGGGTTGGGTGGATGCTCCGATGAGCAGAGAGATCCCAAATCCTTTTTTTCCAGTCTGGGTTGGGCTCCCAAAGCCCATCAGAGACAGTTTTGGTGTCTCTGCCCCCAAACTGCAGCTTTGCTGGCTCCAGAGTTGCTGGAGTTTGTGTTTCTTGGTGCAAGACTCCCCTCCCAGGCCCCTAAAATGCTCCAATCCAGGTTGGAAAGATCTGGGAAAGCAGCCTGAGGACACAGCAGGAGCCTGGGGCTGAGGGGGACGACCTGATCCACCTCATCCAAGTGTCTGAGCCACTGGATCATCCTGATCCAGCCACAGAGGAAGATAAAATCCCCAGGAGCTGCCTCCAAAGGGGAGGTCCAGCATGGAGATGGAGCCTTAACATTGCTGATAAATTCCTAATTCCCATAAATAGGAGCTGTTAATTGCATTTGCAAAGGATGCAGGGGGCTGGAATTAGTCTGGTTACTCCAGCAAATGAGGCCTCTGGAGTCAGAGAATCATGGAATATCCTGAGTGGGAAGGGATCCACAGGGATCACCCATCCAACTGCCCAGCTCTGTCCCTGCCCAGGACACCCCAACAGTCCCACCCTGTCCCTGGGAACATTTTCCAAACACTCCTGGAGCTCTGGCAGTCCCAGCACGGACTCCTTTCCTGGGCAATCTCAATCCATCCTGACCCTGAGGAGGGGAGACTCCACAGAATCCCAGGATCATGAGGTTGGAAAAGCCCTCCAAGACCATCCAAGTTGTGCCCAATCCCCACCTTGTCCCCAGCCCAGAGCACTGAGTGCCACATCCAGGAATTCCTTGGGCACCTCCAGGGATGGGGACTCCCTGAGCAGCCCCTTCCAAGGCGTGAGCACCCTTTCCATGAGGAAATTCCTGCTGATATCCAACCTGAGCCTCCCCTGGCCCAGCCTGAGGCCGTTCCCTCTCCTCCTGTCCCTGTTCCCTGGGAGAAAATCCCAAATCCCCCCTGGCTGCCCCTCCTGGCAGGAGCTGTGCAGAGCCAGCAGGGCCCCCTGAGCCTCCTTTGCTCCAGACTGAGCTCCTTTCCCAGCTCCCTCAGCCCCTCCTGGTGCTCCAAACCCTTCACAGCTCCGTTTCCTTCCCTGGACGTGCTCCATGTCCTTCCTGACTGGAAGAGCCCAGAACTGAACAGAGTAAAAAACCCCAATTTCATCTTTCCTGCTGTTTATTGTCACCTCAGGGAGTTCTCCAGACTTTGGCACCTCCAGAACCTCCAGCTCCAGGCTCTGTCCTTCTCCTGTCACCTCAGTGCTGGCTGGGACATCATAAGTGTCAGACACTGGTGAATCCTAAACCACCAAAACAAGGGCTTGGTGTGACAGTGACAAACCTGATCCCCCAGGATCCACACCTGTGATGAGCTGGATCCTCGCGGGTGAATTCCAACCACTTTCCCACCTGGTGGCCTTTCTAAACCAGGATGCTGTCAGTGGTCAGTAATTCCTTGCTGACCACATCCCAACCTTCCTCCCAAGGGATCCTCCTCCCTCCCTGGGATCCCTTTTGCTGTTGAGGCCCCACTCGTGACCCCTTTTGGTGCTGTCAGCCCCACACCCACCACTCCAACAACCCCCAGAGGGCACAAGGACACTGGTGGCTTCAGGGAACGGCTCCTATCAACAAAGCTTGACTGATTCCTTTATTTCCATTAAAAACTGAGTGCTCTGCATCCCTTTATCCCAAAGATCCCAAATCCTGGTGCCAGCCACAGTCTCTCCTGTGTCACCCTGACTTGCTGGATGACAGAGGTGCCCCTGACACCTCTGGTGCCTCATTCCTGTCTCCCTCCTTCCCTGGCAGGTGACACTACTCACGGTGACGGCAACAGCGCCCTGGTTTTCCCTGGAAGTCTTGCTTGTCCTGGAGCCACCCCATTGCCAGAGCAGCCCCTCCAGCCCATCCCTCAGGATCATGTTGGAGAGGTCCCTCAGCAGCGCCAACTGGAACCAGTGCACACCATTAAGGCAGCCCAGTGCCACCCCCCCTGCTCCCAATCCAAGTGCAGCCACCCCAAGACAAGGAATGATGGATTTCCCAGGGTCTTCACAGGGCAGGGACAGCCAAGGGATGGGTTAAAGACAGGTTTGGGATCAAGGAGCTGATCCATTGGGTTTTTGTGGAGTCTCTCCCCATCCTAAATAAACCCCCCATATTTGCAGCCTTTCAGGGCTTAAAGGAGACTTGGAAAAAGAGGGAGAGCGACTTTTTGCATGGGCAGGTGGACAAGGGGGAAAGGTTTTTAACTGAAAAAGGATTTAGATGGGATATTGGGAAAGAATTCCTAGCTGAGAGGGTGGTGAGGTGCTGGAATGGAACTCCCAGAGAAACTGTGGATCCCTGGAAGCGTCCAAGGCCAGGGCTTGGAGCAACCTGGGATACTGGAAGGCTGGAAAGGGATGAGCTTTAAGGTCTTCAAAGCCACCACCCACCCCATAAAATGGCAGCAGAAAAGCTGTCCCCAGAAGGATTTAAATAATAAATTGTAAAAGGAAATGTAATAAAGCTTCTTGTGAGTGCCTGGGGGAGCAAACATCTCCCAAAGTTCAGAGGGAAGAGAGGGAAGAGAGGGAAGCCAAAAATGACAACCCCTTGTCAGGAGGTCAGAGGATCTCCTACCTTGATCCCATATGCTTCAAAAAGCCTCTCCAGGTCCTGCAAGGGGAAAGAAGGGTTAGAACTTCTCCCCCTCTGGTCCCCAGCCCAGGAAGCTGCTCCTGGGGGTGGCTGATGGCCAAGCTGGGGGACACACACTGGGTGCCCTCTGCCATCCCAACCCAGACAGAGAGGGAGGCACTTCCAGCATTTAGATGGTCTCTAATTTTGATTTATTTACCTTCATTTCCACTGCTTTGCCTGGTGGACCAGGTTCTCCCTTGGAATAAACAAGATCAACTCATTAATTAAGCCATTATCTCCATGAGGAGCAAGAAGCAGAGCTCTAAGGAAGGGGAATGGTCCCATAACTGGCCCATCCTCTGTGACCAGCTCCATAATCCCAGATAAATCCCATTTGGGGGTCTGAACCCCACCCTGGCTCCATGGGCTCCTCCACTGGACACAGGCACAGCTGGATCTTGTAGGGAAAGCCTGGTCCCTGAGCATCACCTGAGTGAGGTTTGGGCCAGAGCTTTGCCCCATCCCCTTCTCCACCTCCGTGGGTAAAAAAAGAGAGGTTTTTGAGATCCCTCAATGCCACCAAAGCCATCAGTGCAGCAGACACCAAGCAGGACAATGGCCAAGGTGGTTGGTGGTCCCTTCTGGGGGTGGCCGTGGTGCTGGTGGGCCCACGTGTGGCTGGGTCAAACATCTCCAGAGGAACAGGCTCCCACAGAAGGTCACCCGGATGGAATTCCATCTCCAGGTGAGAGATCTTGGATCACGCACAGATGACACCACGGAGGAGCTGTGGTGGTGTGGGAGGTCCAGCCTGGAGGGCCCTGGGGTGCGGAACATCTGCTGAGGTGGGGCTGACCTGCCTCTCTGAGGGGCTTCATTTCACTGAAATCCGGGTTCTGCATCGACAGATTCCGGTGGAATGAAGGGCACCAGGAAGGCCCCGATGGCATCTCCAGCCCGGGTGTGCCAGGCTGAACTTGGGATCTCTGAGGCACAGCCCGTGCCTGCCAGCTGGAGAAATCCTTGCCTTTCCAAATATCTGGATCTCATGCCATCCAGGAGATCTCCCCGTGCTGGTGATGCTTCCTGCAGCACTTCCCTCTCCATGAAGGGAAGGAGTTGTTCCCACCTCTAAAGATCTCTGGAGGTGTGTGGGATCTGCAGCCATTTCTCCTTCCACCCCTTTTTGACGCACTCTTCAACTTGCAGGAGGAGGAAAGGAAGGGAACATCTGTGAACATTCCAGAAATTTGTCCCATTCGACTCCTGAATAACATTCTTCTTCCGAAAGAAGCTCAGCGGAGATGTGGGATCACGGCCCCAGCATGACCACAAGTTCCTTGCTTTGAAAACTCAAACTTTTGGAGGGTCAGAGGAGACCTGAGCTGGGTTTTTGTCCCCTCTGACCAGCCCAAGGTGGTGGCACCAACACAAAAATGTCCCCATGGACTCAGGGCCTACCTTTGGGCCTGGGGGGCCTCTTTCACCTCTCAGGCCGTCCTTCCCAGGGTCCCCCTGCAAACCAGCAGGAATGTGTTAGTTCCCCTCTAAAATTCCCATTTCTGACCCCAACTAATGCCACCTTTTCCAGATGGACCAACCAACCCCTTCTTGTGTCTAATTCCCATTTTGAAGTTAAATTTGGAGCGATTCTGCTCTTCACTTGAAGCTTGGCCTAGAGAATGGCTCATTTTTCTGCTTTTCCTTTTTTCCTTTGCTATCCTACCTGGAATAATGGAATTACCTCTGATAGAAACCAAATTTTGCCTTTGTTTCCCTGCCATCACATTTTGGCTGATAAAGCAACACCATTTCTTTAGTAAAGCCTGGAATTTAATCTGTTTTGGGCTGACAGATCCATGGGGATGTTCCCTGCAGCTTTTCTCCCACAGTCCACTTTTCCCGTGGCTCAGGACACGAGTCCTGCAGGTAAATCAGGAATTTGGCAGGGCTGGCTGCAAAGGATCCATCCAAAGACAACTTTTGAACCTCTGGGAAGGCGTTTTTCCTCCCAGGACAGCAAAATATCCCAGGAATTGATGCTGTGGCTGCTCTGCCTCATGTCCTTCCCTGTTCCCACACAATAAACAGCAATAATAAGTAAAAATTTAAAACAAATTCAATAATAAAATAAAATGAAATTTTTAAATACAATAAAATTTTAAGTAAAATCAAATTTTAAAAATAAAATTTTTAAATAAAATATTTTTAAAATAAAAGAACTAAAATTTTAAATAACATAAGATTTTAAAAGAAAATTAAAAAATTAAATAAAACAAAAGAAATTTTTAAAATAAAATAAATTATTAAATAAAAAATTTAAACTCCCAACCCCTGTTAAACTGACCACAGTGAGAAGGGTGGGAGATGGTGAGGAACTGCTCTGATATTCAGCATTTCTTGGGAATCCCCCAAATAGGATTTAGTCATAAATTAATGAGGGGCTTGGTAACATTTTCACTGATATTTTTTTTCATGAGGATGAAAAAAGGCTGGAGCAAATCCATCTGTGCTGTCTCCAGTTACCAGGATTTCCCTCTGTGCTGGCTCCATCCCACCACAATCTGAATAAATAAAAGCTCTCCCAAAGTCCACCCTCTCCCAGCTGCTCCTCCAGGGATTCCTTACATCCTTTCCAGCTTCTCCTGTATCTCCTTTCATTCCCTGCTGTCCAGGTCGTCCTGGGAGTCCTGGTGGACCCTGCAAGAAGAGATGGAGAGAAACAATCAGGAACAGAGCATGAGCAGCAGCTCAGAAAAAGGAAACCAAACAAGAAAAACATTTTTTTCCCCACATATTTGCACAGGGATATTTCCAAGTGAGGACTCCCATTGGGATGGAGAAGGGAAACAGAGCAGCCCCACCACTCCCCTGGGCAGCAAATGATAATAATAGTGAGAATAATAAAATTATTACCCTGATTCCTCTCACTCCTGGCTCTCCAGGGTCACCAGCTTCTCCCTAAAAGAGAGGAGCAGCTTTCCAAATGTTCTTCCATCAAGTGATAGGAATTTTAGTGCCCTTACACCTGGAGGAAACAGGTTAAAGGGAGAGAAGCAAGTCCCTCAACCATTCCAGGGGCTCTAATGGTGGTTAAATCTCCTCTTTGGAGCTGCTTAATTCTTGGAAAATTGGGATAAAGGCAGGTTTAGGGTCATCTGGGATGTCTTAAATTAGGGGTGGTGTTTTAGAGCACTCCCATAAATGAGGAGAAAGGGGCACAAGGTGTGGGGTGACAGCAGAATATTTGAATTTAGGGGTTTAGAATGAGGTTATTTCCACCAAATCCCTGTATTATGAAGCTCCAGAGATGTCTGGACAACGCTCTCAGTACAGGGTGGGATTGTTGGGGTGCCAAGAGTTGGACTGGATGATCCCTGTGGATGATCCAACTCAGGATATTCTGGGATTCCATTCATAGCACTCTGTCTTCTGCAGAAGACAGAAAAAAAACCAAAAAAAAACAGTTCAGTTCTTTTTTTTTTTTTTTTTTGTTTGCTTTTCTGCTCCAGCCTTTTGGAAGGTGAAATCAAAGAGAAAGATGAAGAGGATTCTTCATAGGCTCGTTTAAGGACAAATAAACATGAAATAAAATGAGCAGGGATCAACTTCCAAACAAAGCCAAGGGTTTCATTTTCCAGCTGCTGTTTTTCTGCTGACTGTGGCACTTTGGGAAGGGGTGGGATTACCTTGGATCCAGAGGGGCCTTTCCTCCCTGGATCTCCCTACAACACAGCACAAAGTGCTGGCATTTCCCAAGTTTTTTAACATTAATTTCCTACTCAGATTCAGAGCTCTTGTTCTGAAATCACAATGACTCTGAAGTCAGGACTGCTGGAACATGGCTGCTTCCTTTTTTTTCTTTTCCCAAGATTTCCCTGGGTGATCCTATTCCCTTTGATGTCCAGGGATCAACCCAGCCTTTGGAGCTGCAGAAAGCTCTGCACTGCCTGTGGTCAGGAGAGGTTTTCCAGGAGCCAGGTTGGGAATTCATGGGAGGCTGAGGCTGGGAGAAGACACAGCCAGGACAGGTGACCCAAACTGACCACAGGGATATTCCAGACCAGGTGACATCACACTCAGTGTGTAAAAATCCAGTTTTCCTGAAGCCAGTCAGGATGTTTTTGAGGGACCACCTGGTTTTTCTGAGGGGCCACCTTGTTTGATCCTAAGAGGGAACTGTTAGTAGGGATCCTATTCCACGTCTAGGGATCAATCCAGTCCTTGGAGCTGAAGAAAGCTCTTCCCTGACTGATCAGAAGAGGTTTCCAGGAGCCTGTTCTGATGTAATTTGAGGGTCCACCTTGTTTGACCACAAGAGGGAATTATTCAGGCAGTTCTGTGAGGAGCAGGGAATTGGATTCCATGATTCTCATGGATCCCTTCCAGCTCGAGGTCATCTGAGGCTCAGAATCAAAAGTGAGCCCCTCAGGGCTGCACCCTGTGCTAATTCCCTGCAGCTCAGACAGATGGGACTCAGTGACAAAAGAACACAGTAAGAAAAGACAAGAAATTATAAAAAAGAATCCCGGAGTGGTTTGGGTTGGAAGGGACCTTAAAACCCATCCAGCTCCACCCCTGACATGGGCAGGGACACCTTCCACCATCCCAGGTTACTCCAAGCCCCATCCAACCTGGCCTTGGACGCTTCCAGGGATCCAGGGGCAGCCACAGCTTCTCTGGGCACTGATGTTGAATAGCAAGGAAGAAAAGTGTCCCTTTGTCTCGTTTGGCATTGCCAGGGCAGAACTGGGTTTGTTGGTTGGTCCCGAGGGGTTCGGCAGCTCCATCTCCCTGGATCCTGCCTTTACTTACATCTTGACCTCTTAGCCCGGCCTCTCCTGGTTTTCCAGGGAATCCTGGTTCACCTCTCTCCCCCTAAAGGAAACAAGACTTGTCACATTCCTATTCTTCACTTCACAGCAGTTTTAGGCATTGCAGGGCAGATTCCAGCAGCACTTCCACGGTCATGGAGTTGTTTCCACACTCCTGGCTGAAGTTTGGGCTCAGAGTATCTGCCCTGTGCTAGGAAGGGCTGTGATTATAGTATTTGTATTATTAGTATTTCATATATTGAATTATATTTATAGCAACAACAACAATAGTTGTTGTTGTTGCTATTATTATTATTATTATTATTATGCTCTGGAAAGCATCCAGCTCTTATCCAGTCCATCCATCCTCCACAGTCAGCCTTGGAATTCACTCAGAATCTCAGACCCTGTTGAGGTTTTCCACCTCCAGGAGGATTTGCAGCTCAAAGGAGGTGGCTCATGAGCAGAAAGTCAGGAGATGGATCCAGTCTTGCACACAGGATGCATCCCATTTATCTCTTTTGACATCCCATTTCTCCATGCCCAGGAAGCTGATCCAGCCCAAATATTCCATTCCCTGATCTATGGAACATTCCCCAAACCCAAACAATCCCTCCGCCAAGCCTGGGGAGATCCCTGCTTGAGAAATGCACACAGTGAGACACTCACTGAGCAAGTGCCACATTTTGGGATGTTTCCCAGACTTTTCTTGACTGGTTTTGAACCTTTCCTAGGAGAAATCCTGCAGGTGAGGATTAGCAGGTATTTTTTAAGGCCTGATTAAAGATGTTGGAAGGAACCCCTAAGACCACACCCTGCCATGGGGAGGGACACCTTCCACTATTCCAGGTTGCTCCAAGCCCCATCCAACCTGGCCTTGGACACTTCCAGGGATCCAGAGGCAGCCACAGCTTCACAGGGAACAAAGCTTTACACGTGGCAATTCCTGCATGGACTCACCTTCTGACCTGGTTTCCCAGACAAACCCACATTTCCCTGCAGAAACACAGAAGGAATGACACAGGTAAAATAATTCCAGGTGTCAGCAGCTCAAAGAGGGCAGTAAAATCAGAAAATTCAGTGTCCCAAGAGGGTTGCTCCAAGCACACCCTGTCCAGAGGTTCCCGTCTCCCCCACTTTGAAAATATCAGTATTTTGAGTTTCCCACCCCTCTGCCAAAAACATTTATCAATAATATTGGGGGTTTGCCAATTTTTGCTGGTTTAAAATGAACAGGAGAAGGGAACAGCAAGAGAGAAACCCAACCCTTACTGGACATCAGTGAACTCATGTGGAGCCACCACAAGTTTGTACCTTCTTAGACACAAAAGTCGGTAAGATGAAGCTCAAATTGACTTTCAGGACAGGAAATCATTGGAAATGAGGCTTCCTTGGCTTCTGTTCACAAAGATTGGGTTCTGTTCACAGAATCACCAGTTAATTGTGTGAAAATCTGTGTTTTCCCTCAGAGTCAGGAGCAATTCTCCACATCTGGGGGCAGCCCCACCTTGGCACCTGACTGTGGAGGACAGAGCTGGTTATCCCATCACCCCAGACCTCCATGGGGTCACCACAGGGTGACAGCCCAGTTCCTTGTCACCACCCCAGTGTTCTTGTCCTCGGGGTTGAGGGCCAACAAATCCATGGAGGTGACAGAGAGATTTCATCCCTAAACCTCCTGGTTTGCCCCCTGAGCCCTTCCCCTTTCCACACTCACCCCGTTACCCCGCTCACCCTGTCACCAGTGTCTCCCTTCAGCCCAGGCTGGCCAGGAATTCCAAATCCTGGACTTCCCTGAAAAAAACAAAGGGATACAGGGTCTTGCCAGGGCAATTTTTCCAAGCTCAGGACATAAATCTCCACACAGCAGGAACAGCCAAAGGAGATCCAAGGTATTTTCATCCCCATGGACAAACAGGGGACCTGAGCATTGAGTCTCTCCCTGACTTCCTTTCCAGGAGCTTTTGATTTCTCCACATGGAATTCTCCTCTTGGATTCCCAGATGGATAATTTGGGGAGGAATTCCATCTGCCTCAGAGTTTCCTTTGTGGCCACAAACAAAATAAATCCTTCTATCCCCTAAAGGATGTGCAAGTTCATCACCTTCTCTCCTTTTTCTCCTCGTGGTCCTGTTGGTCCAGGATCTCCCTGGGAATAAAAGACACACCTGAAACCAAGAATATCCTGCAGGAAGCCAAGCCCTGCTCCCATGGCTCCTTAGGGCTGCATTTTGCACTTTTAATACATCCTGGAAAAAATTCCCTTGCCAAATCCACCCACCCATCCATGCTGGGCTTTACAAGGAAGTTTTTTCCATGGCATTTGCTCTTCTGCCACACAAAATTAATCACAGCTGTTGCACCCTCTCCAGCCATGCAAAGCATCATAAATGCATTTTTAGTGGTATAAACTGAATAAAATGAACATCTTTCATTTCTCTGCAGGTTGGCAGTGCAGTATCAGGAACAATTTTTTTTAAAAAATTCAGATATTCCAGGCTAAAGATGTGGGAAAATCTCCATCCATGGAGATGCTCAGCACAGGAGACCTGACCCAGGTTTGAAGTGGGCTCTGCTGTGAGCAGGAGGTGAGATTAGAGAGCTCCAGGAATCCCTTGCAGCCTCTGCTGTCCCTGATTTTAGCCTCCCTTGGCTGGAAGTATCTTCTGGGAGTAGGCAGGATCTGCACTGCAGTGACATCTACCTTCTGCTATCCCAAATTTCCCCACTGACTAAGGCTAAAAAAGGGAACACCAGGTACAAAATGTTAATAAAAACAAGAGAAATATCTGCAGGACAAGGATATTGCTGCTTTTCCAAACTCTCCTCTCCAGTCAATCACCAGGGAGAAGATTCAGAAAACATGGAACAGCCTCCCCCTTTTCAGGATGATCTTGACATTTCAAGCAGTGCTAATTAATTAATTAACAGACTTACCCTGACACCCTTCTTGCCGGGAGGCCCCAAAACCTGAGGAGAAAATGAACTCACACTAATGCTCTGTTACTGGGAGGAAAAAAAAATGAAAAAAATTGTCCTTTCCATGTTATTTTTTCCAAAGCAAGAGGATCCCAGCCTCGTTATGGGATAGGAAACTGGATATGGCTGGGAAGGGCTACAAACCAAATCCCAAATCCATGGAGCAGGTGAGGAATCCCACCAGGAGGTTTTGGCTGCAGGGATGGCACTGAAGGAGCAGTGCAGGCTGGCACTGGCAGAGCTGCTCCAACTTTTGGCAGCACCCCCAGACCCTCAGACAGAGCCAGCCCTGCCCATCCAAGCCCCCTCCAGGACACATCAGTCTGTCCTGCTGCTATCCCAGTCCATAATGGAACTTCCAGCTGCCCTGCCAGCAGTTCCATGGGGCACACAGAGGTGGCCACCACCACAAATCCCTTAAAGCTGGAATTTGGAGGGACATGAAGGGTGTCCAGCAGGGACCAGAGCAGGCCCTGTGGATGAGGATCTTGAGCAGGGGGACAGCCTGGAGCACAAGGATTCAGTGCTGGGAAGCTTGATCCTTATTTTTCCTGGACAGCATTGAAGCTCCTTTGAGGGGACAGAGGACAGAGGGCTGGGAATACAAGAAGTGGAGCAAGGGAGGGTCAGGGAAAAGGTCTGAGTGTTCTTCCTGCAGTTCTGTGGGACACAGCTCCTGGATTCCTGGCACTGTGGGGATGAAGCTGCACAGCTGAAGGACAAGAAGGGCTGGAATCCACTCCAAGTTACCTCCGCAGCTGGAGCACCTGGAAATCCTGGATTTCCCTGCAAGGCAAGAGGAAGGAATGGTGGCAAATGAAACGGAAAACGTGGGGCAGGGAGAACTTTCTGCTCATCCTTTTCCCCACATTTATTCCTTAAAACAGCCCAAAAGTCATCTCAGAAGCACAAGAGCCAAGCAGAGGGGAGACACTGAGCTCAAGGATATCCCTGCTGGATCCCACAGGGAAGAAGACAGGGAAAATCAGGATAATTTCACCTGAGCTGGTCAAATGTTGCTCCCTTACTGTTTCACTCACTTGGTCTCCCTTCTGCCCTGGAGGTCCTGGGACTCCCTAGAAGAAATCAAACAGGAATTTCCACCAGATTGGACAGATCCAGCATTTTTGGTTCCTGCTGTAGTGAGACATTCCCATCTAGAGGAAGGGAGGGAGGGATGGAGCTCTTCACCCCAATTTTCCTCTAACTACAGGACAGCTCTTCCAGACTCTGGGGTGAGACATGGAAATTCCCAATCCAATCTCCAGCACAGTTTGCACCGCTCAGGACACCAAATGCAGAGTGCCAAGGAATCAACTCCCTCAGGGCTCATCTTTCTCCACTGGGAATGGATCTGGGATCTGGAAGGGCCATGGGAAGGTGTGCAAAGTGCAGGTGTAAGAATCTGTTCCTTCCATCTCTTCCCAAAACACATCTGATGTGAATTCCCACAGGTCTGTGGAGTCTCCCCAGCCACAAAAGTGTCATTTGTTATTTTAATTAAATAATCCTTGCTGCCATTCCAGGTCTCTGCAGCACCTGGCAGCAAGGAATTCCAGGGTCCAGGGAGTGTAAAATGATTCCCTTTCTTTGCTTTTGAGTAAAGGGTCCAGGTCAGGCTGGTCTGGTTGAAGATGTCCCTGCTCAGTCCAGGGGCCTTGGAAGGTCACTTCCAACCCAAACTATTCTATGATCCAATGATTCCCACAGGAATTATGATGATGATTCATTATGATGGTGGTTGGAGACAGACAATTTCCTTGGCACCTGAATTCCAGGCCCAGGAACTCACGTTCAGGATTTCAGCACCCACCTTTGGTCCTGGTGCTCCTGGAGGTCCCATCACCCCCTGGAAAGAACAGAAGGAACAGTGAAAATTCAGATTTTAAACCCCAAAATCTTCCCTTCTCTCACCCTTTCCATTTGAAACCACAAGATTCCAAGGAAAACCTGAATATTGGAGGAGACTTTGGAGACACTGAACCCTCTAAAGGGCCTTTTAATGCAAATCTCACTGCAAAAATTCCAACCCACCTGCTCTCCTTCTTCCCCCTTCAAGCCAGCAGTGCCAGGAATGCCAATTCCTGCCATTCCCTGCAAGGAAAGCACAGCATTCTCAGGAATGCTGATCCCAGAGTTACAGAGCACACATCCTTCCCACATTTCTTCTCCAGAACCTTTCTTTGCCAAGCAGGAGAGGAGAAATTTCCTCTGGAAATATCTGGCTCTGACCAGAGCCAGCAAACTCTGGGAATGTTGGGACATCCCAAAGTGCCTTCCCTGCTATTCCTCAGTCTCAGCCCCTCTCAATTCCCCCCTGGGCTGAGGGATTCAGGAAAAATCCAGGTCATGACCTTTTCTCCCTGTGGTCCAGGCAGTCCAGGAACCCCATGGAGCCCTTCAGGGCCTGGCAAACCAGGTTTTCCCTGGAAAGGAAGGAACATCATCAAATCTTCTTTTTCCAAATGGAAAAGGTTTTTTTTTTAATTCTGCAAAAAACACAAGTGGAGAAATATCCATTCTGAGCTGCCCATCCTTTAAAACTGAGTATTTCTAGGGATTCTGTGTATTCCCAAATTTTCTTTTCCCCCACAAACAAGTTATGAGCCACTGGCTTTTGGCAGGAAAGGGAAACAATGGAAGACAGAGGCTGGGTAGCCACATTGGTCTGGAATGGTGATTCCAGACAGATGAAAGTGGCTGGTTTATGGGATATAGCTATCCCATGTGGCAAAGGCAAAAAAAGGGATCCATGGGATCCATGAAAGACAGAAACAGTCACCTTGGGAAGGATGAAAAAACAGGACATGGATGTTATCCTTCAGATTGAACCATTTGTAACACATTCCCAAACCAAACGTGGTGTCTTTTATTCCCATGGACTTTTTTCCTTTTCTTATCTCCCCTTGAACTCAAATTCCTACACTCCAAACCTCCTTGTGGGATCATTTCTGGGAAGAACCACCCCCTCTCCTTTGTTTTGGATTTGCTGCCAGCTTGGGCCATTTGCTGTCCCATGCTCTTGATCCACCTTTTTTCTTTCCTCTGGATTTTTCCCCAGTTTTTTCCCCAACCTCCTGGGACCACTCACCGGCTCTCCTGGGCCTCCTCTGTCACCTTTGAGGCCGCTCCTCCCACGGGGACCCTGCACGAAGCACAGGACAGTCTCACTCCACAATCCTTTATGGTTCTCCATGGATTTTGGGGAAATTTGAAAGCCAGAAGTTCTTGGGCAGCTTAGAAATAATTGTGGAAAAAAAGGCTTTTCATCCCAAAGTGAAAGTCAACCTCAGGTACTCACCCTGATTCCTGAATCCCCTGGTTCACCCTGAAACACAAACGACAAGGAGAATTCCTGTGGGATGGGCATTGAGAGGTTCCTCACCAAACTTCATCCCAGCAAAAAATCCTGCAGTCTAACAATCCAAGAGAGCAGAATTCCCACTCCCAAGGGAAGGCAGAGCAGTAGGAGACATCTCCAGACACCTCCACCTGCAATATTTGGTGTCAAGTCTCCTCTTCCTGTGGCACATCTCAGAATTTTGCTGCAAACTCACCTTGATGGAGATCCCTGGTGGCCCTGGAGGTCCTGGAACCCCAGGAACCCCTGGCTGCCCCTTCTGTCCCTGCAACAAGGAAAACCAGGAGAGGGAGAGGGATGTGGGCTCCTTCCCAGCCCTTGGGAAGCTGAAGGCTCCACCACACCTGGGGTTTGGTACTCACAGGGGGGCCAGGCTGCCCAGTCCTGCCAGGAATCACCTCCACTCCTCCCAGGACGTAGCCTGGCTCTCCCTGTGGAGAAAGGCATGCTGGAAAATCCAGGTGCAGACAGGAAATTTGGTGATTTCGGGGCAATTTCATCAACCCAAAGCACCTGGTACCCAAACCCACACGGCCTTGATATGAGTTTTGTTTGCTGGCATGGAAAACAATGAATCCCAGAGGGATAAAAAAAGGGAGGTGGGCTTTCAGCAGGATCCATTCCTGATATTCAGCCACACAGACAGTTCAGGAGGATGCAAGGAAGGAGGAATGGGGGCTGAGGGAAGGACAGGAAGCTGCTCCTGGGATCTGCCCACAGTTGACATTGAAATCTTTTAGTGTCCTAAATGTATTCAAAGAGGTTGGTTCATAGTGGAAAATCAGAATGGCCCCACCTTCTTCTGCATATAATTAATTGTGTCCAGAGCCTGTGATTAGGACTGAGCACTTTTTCCCATAAAGACATAAAATTCCTGAAGGAAACTCCCTCAGCTGAAGACTGGCAGTGTAGGATTAGTTAGACACAGCTTAAAAGTTCACATTCACCGAAGATCTTTGTGAAAAAGCTTGGAAAAGAGGGATGAGAACAACAAAACAGCTTTTTCCCGGTGAAACCCAGGAATGGAACTCACTCTGTCTCCTTTTGGCCCCGCTGGTCCTGGATATCCTGGGGATCCCTGGAATGAAAGGTAAATTCTGCAGTATTAAACACAAAATCACCCTGAAGATCCCTGGAAGTGTCCAGGGCCAGGCTGGACAGGGCTTGGAGCCACCTGGGATAGTGGGAGGTGTCCCTGCCCATGGAATGGGATAATTTTTAAAGTCCCTTCCAACCCAAACCATTCTGGGATTCAAAATACTCACCATGTCACCTTGGCTGCCAGGGAGACCCTGCAACACAGGACAGGAGGATGTTGGTCACTCTCCTCTGGAGTGGCCCTTTGGCAAAGCTTGTTAAACAAATCCATACCATGATCCCAGGGGGGCCTGGAGGACCTGTCCGGCCCGGCCTGCCCGGCAGCCCAGGAATGCCGTCCTTCCCTGGGAGACCCTAAAAATATGGAAAATAACAGCGTGGGGGTGATGGCCTCACACCTGAAAACCCAAACAGCTTCATGCAGCATCCCCAGATTCCAGAGCAGTTCCCTTTTCCCAGACTTTTGAAGCCAGCACGGAGCAGGAAGGGCAAAACACCAACAGAAAAGATGTGAGGGTGATTCCTTGCTCGAGCTTTTCCTTGATCATAATTTAGTTCTATAAACTGCCAGAGGGCAGGGATAGATGGGATATTGGGAAGGAATTCCTGGCTGGGAGGGTGGGGAAGCCCTGGCACAGGTTGCCCAGAGAAGCTGTGGCTGCCCCTGGATCCCTGGAAGTGTCCAAAGCCAGGCTGGACAGGGCTTGGAGCAATCCGGGATAGTGGAAGGTGTCCCTGCCCATGGCAGGGGTTGGAACTGGATGAGCTTTAAGCTCCCTTCCCACCCAAATTATGTGATTCCCTATTAATTATAGATATTATTCCATATTAAATATGGATATTAATTATACAAATGGATGATGCATCTTTAAGCTCCCTTCCCACCCAAATTATGTGATTCCATATTAATTATAGATATTATTCCATATTACATATGGATATTAATTATCCAAATGCATGATTCATGCTGGTGGGGCCATTCCCTGAAGAGTTGGACTCTGTGATCCATGTGGACCCCTTCCAACTGGGAAAATCCTGGGATCCTGTGACTCACCCGTTCCCCTTTCTCTCCCTTCATAGTGAAGCCGTGGGGGTCATAACCTCCGTGAGCTGCTGAACCCCTGGAGCTCTTCAAAGNTGTGATTCCATATTAATTATAGATATTATTCCATATTACATATGGATATTAATTATCCAAATGCATGATTCATGCTGGTGGGGCCATTCCCTGAAGAGTTGGACTCTGTGATCCATGTGGACCCCTTCCAACTGGGAAAATCCTGGGATCCTGTGACTCACCCGTTCCCCTTTCTCTCCCTTCATAGTGAAGCCGTGGGGGTCATAACCTCCGTGAGCTGCTGAACCCCTGGAGCTCTTCAAAGAAAAAGGAAAAGAGAAAAAAAAAATCAGGAAATTCATACCCAACTGTCAGAGCTTGGGGGGTTGTCTTGGAATTTTCTCCCATCATTGTTACCAGGTAACAAATAGGCGGACAATTAAGGCCATCAGCTCCTTTGTGAAAGACAAAAGAAGTAGGCTTGGGTGGGGACGGGGAAGGGGGGAGCCAAGCCGGCCGGGAGGGGAAGGCTCACTCTCTCTCGTCGGGCGAGGAGAAAAGGAGAGGCTGCTCTCTGGCTTTTGGGCTGCAACCGGAGGAAGATCCAGCTGTGACCCAGCTTTCGTTCTCCGGGTGGGGGTGAGCTTCTAATTTGACCTTTTTCACTACTGGGAGGGAGCACGTTTTCCCGGGCTGCGTTTTCTCACAGCAGTTACTGAGAGAG
>VZRZ01006341.1:276300-295600 GCA_013398175.1 Climacteris rufus | reverse complement strand
AGGACTGGCTTCTGTCCTACCGCCCTGCTGGTGCCGCCCTGAGGTGCCTGGCTGGTTTTTTTTTCGCTTCTCCGCCACTGCCAACTGTCTGAAGCTGACCTGACCCTGCATCACAGCACCACCTGCAGCCGCTCGGGAGTCATCGCAACCACCCTGCCCGACCGGGAGTTCAACGGTGCCACCTGCAGCCGCTCGGGAGTCACCGCAACCGCCCTGCCCGACCGGGAGTTCAGCGGCGCCTCCTGCTGTTTGTTTTTCTTTCTATCGTGACTACACCATTTAACGGGAAAGTTATTTTTCTTAATTCCTAGTTCTATTTATGGTTATTATTGTTGTTATTACTTGTTCATAAATATTAGTAAAGAACTGTAATTCCTTTTCCCGTACCTTTGCCTGAGAGCCCTTGATTTCAAAATTAAATAATTCGGAGGGAGGGAAAAAAAATCACGTTCTCTGTCTTAAGGGAAGGTTCAACCTCTCTTAACAGACACCTGTCTTTCAAAACCGAAACACCAACAAAGGATGACAAATAAACCAGAGTGACCAGGAAACAGATTAAAACATTCCTTGGCTTAAGCACAAAAATGGAAAAGCAAAGTTGACCATTCAGGAGAACTGTTCATATTCTCAGACTGTTTTAAGTCTATTCCTATGAATTTACAATGTTAATTTCTAATACCTCCAAGTACTCTGCAGTGCCTTTATCCATCAAAACATTCCCAGCTCTATCCTGGTTTCCCCAGTTCCACTCCCTGGATTTCAAAGATTTTGCTCTTTAGGGCTGGACTGGGAGGTCAGGATGGGACCCAGTGTCCTAAATCTGCTCTGATTTTGCTTCCAAACTTCACTCGGGGAAGAAGATTCTCCTTGTCCCTGACCCACCCCAAGCTGGATTTACTCCCAGGTGTAGGATCTCACCTTTCCAGGTGGGATTTGGGTCCCCAGAGGCTGAAGGTCAGAACAAATGGCCTCTATCAACTCTTGGAGGATTTGGGGGAAATCATCAAAGGTGCTGATGTAGAAAAGGTCCCGAGAATTCTGCTGCAGCAAAATCCTGTTGAGCTCCATGGGATCAGCTCCTGACACACCCACAGCAATGACACGGAGGCCTGGAATGACACGGATGCCTGGGATCAGTTTCCAACCCCCTTCCTGGTAAAAACCTCTGCTGGGATCAGGTAGAAGCCACAGGAGAACTCACCTGAAGCTGTGTGTGAGTCACAGCAAACCAAGACAAGTTGGGAAGAGAAAAAGGAAAGGATAAAGGTGTGAAGGAACCAACAGTGCCCTCCAAGTGACTCCTCACTCAATTCACCACCCTCAACCCTCTGGAAATTAATGGAGAACTGAGGGAAACACAACTGGGCAACCTCAACTCCTCTGGAAATTCACACAGAACCAAGGGAAGAAAACAGGGCAACCTCAGCCCCCTTGGAAATCCATGGAGAACTGAGGGGAACACAACTGGGCAACCTCAACCCCCCTGGAAATTCACACAGAACTGAGGGAAACACAACTGGGCAATCTGAATCCCCTGGAAATCCATGGAGAACTGAGGGAAACACAGCTGGGCAACCTCAACCCCCTGGAAATCCATGGAGAACTGAGGGAAACACAACTGGGCAATCCCAGCCCCCTGGAAATTCAGGGAGAACCGAGGGAAACACAACGGGGCAACCTCAACCCCCTGGAAATCCATGGAGAACTGAGGGGAACACAACTGGGCAATCCCAGCCCCCTGGAAATCCAGGGAGAACTGAGGGAAACACAGCTGGGCAACTTCAGCCCCTTGGAAATTCATGGAAAACTGAGGGAAACACAACTGGGCAATCCCAGCACCTGGAAATGCATGGACAACCAAAGGAAACACAACTGGGCAACCTCAACCCCTTGGAAATTCATGGAGAACTGAGGGAAACACAACAGCACAACTCTCACCCAAGGTGTGGGCTGCTCTGGCTGGGAGCAGCACGTCATCCTGGGATTGTCCATCGGTCACGAGCAGCAGGATGTGAGGAACACCTGGCCTCATCCCTCTGGAGGGCTGGAATAACTCCTTTAGCACGTAGGATATGCCACGGCCTGAGACAGGGAGAGACAGGGTGGGAGTCTGGCTGAGCTCTCCAGGTCTGGACTAGGGGTCTCCTTCCACAGATGGAGGATGAAGGGAATTCCTCAAATGGGAAAATGTCTTTTGAAGGATAACAGCAGGAAATCAGATTGGCTGCAAGGGTTCAAGTTGAATTCAGAAAACAGTTTTGGAAAGGAAAAACAAATTCAGGAGACTGAAGCATTTTTCTTACACTTCTGGAAAAAAAATCCACATAATTCTCCTTTCCAAATTTCTTTAGAAAGACCAAGGAAGTTTCACACAGAGCTCTCTCAGAGACCGAGATGGTCAAGAAGCTCCAAACCACTATGGAAAGATTCCTACAAGGAGTAAAATGTCTTTTGTGACAAAACATCCATGAAAAGAAGGATTAGAGGCAAGGTTAGCCGGGAATTTGCAGTCTGACCAGTTCCATACCTGCTTTCCCTAAACAATAGCATCAAAATTCCTGTATTTTGACCAGCCCCATTTTTCTGTGCTCTTGACCAATACCACTGAGGCAGGATGAGGGATTCGGGTGCCTTAAAGCTTCCCTTGATGATCACTGATGGGAAGAATTCATTGGAAATCCCAGAATTACAGAATATCCTGAGTTGAAAAGGATCCAAAAGGATCATCGAGTCCAACTCTCAACTGGATGGTACATATGGGAATCATATCCATGACTTTGGTGTTGTCAGAACCAGGCTCTGACCCAAAAGGTTCATCCCATTGGATGTTTTATTACAAAGATAAAGGGAAGAGAACAGTTTAGGAACACACAAAAATGAACCAAACGGAAACGTGAATTTGGGCTGAATGTCAGAAAAATTTTCTTAATAAGACTTTGGAATATTTTAATTTTTTTTTTACTGTTTGAGGAGGGAATTTCAGATATGATTATCATCATCATTAAGGAAAGGAGTCATTGATGTTCTGCACTTTCAATGTCTTCAGTTTCTTTTAATGATGTTTTAGAAGACATCTGATAAGAAGTCGTCAGAGGAAAGCCTTGGGAAGGCAGGAGTTGGAGGTTTCTAAATCAATCCATGGAGCTTTTTTAGGTTTTATGCTTTTTATTCCTCACTTTCAGCCTAGGTAAGACAGTGCTCACAGCCAATTATGTTGTACTCAGGATCATGGAATATTCTGAGCTGGAAAAGATCCCCAAGGATCATTGAATCCAGTTCCTGAATGGTGCATTTGGGGGTCAAATCCACAGCCTTGGTGGATCCAAGGATCCAACCAACTGGGCTAAATGATAAAGTTAAAATTAACCACCTCTATTTTACCATTCCTGGTTGTATAATTCCAGGGATCCAGGTATTCCCAGTGTCCTCCTAGGAATGAGCACATGGAAAGTGTTGTCCCTCCCTGAGCATTTTCAAAACACGACACAAAAGTATCTGGATTTCTGGGATGCAAGAATGCTTCAACATCAGCCACCCTCACCTCATGTTTGTGGTGTAAAAACCTCCCTCAAGGGCAGGCAAAGTCATAAAATAATGGAGGAAACCAAGGAGCAAAACTAGGACATGGATAAAGGACACCAGAAGAGCTGGAAAAAACACCCTTGGAAATAAACCCAAATTTAATCCATTCTCAAATTTAAAAGAACTTCGGGAACAACTTTCCCACCAAGGGAATGGCTCCAAACCACTCAGAAAAACACATTCCTTGGCCTCCTGGCTCTGTCCTGGGCCAGAAGGTTCATCCCAGGAATCCAGATCCCCTCCACAGACCTGTTTTGGTGTTGCCTCCAGCATAGCTCAGCCCTTTGATGGCTCCGAGGGCTCCGTTGCGGTCGCGGTGTTGGTTGAAGTGAAAAGCTGCCCTGGGCTCCTCGTTGTACTGAGCAACAGCAACCTGCCAAAAACAGGGGTTCAAAAACCCAAAACCCACGGCAAACGGGTCAGACTGCCTTCAGTCAGAGCTGTGGAGCACAGGGAGTGGGAAGAGATGAGTTAAATCCTTGTTCTCTGGCAAAAGGAAAGATTCTCACCTAAATCAAAGTTTCTTCATCTCCCCAGAGTTATTTGTTGTCCCAGAGTAACTTCATCATTCACTCAAACCCTCCAAGACCCTCAAGCAAACAGTCCAACAAATTCCCATTTTCTGTTCAACTTAAAGTGAGCTCTCCCTTCCTAATTCAAATATGACATTAATTAAACACAAATTACCCCAAATAATTGATAAACTGATTTTTCCCACTGGCTTTGCTGTCATTTAATCCTGCAGGCTTTGCCCTTGAGGTGTTTCACAGCATCAACTGGGGCTCTGTTTGTGTGAGGGGACAGCTGCTGGAATGTCCTGCATCTGCCCCCTGGGTTCCCACCTGGATTTCTAACCATTCCCACTCTTTTTCAATCATTCTCACTGGATTTCTAACCATTCCCACTCTGGATTTTCAACCATTCCCACTCCGGATTTACAACAATTCTCCCTCTGGATTTCTAACCATTCCCACTCTGGATTTTCAACCATTCCCACTCCGGATTTTCAACCATTCCCACTCCGGATTTACAACAATTCTCCCTCTGGATTTCTAACCATTCCCACTCTGGATTTCCAACCATTCTCACTCTGGAGGGGGTCAGAAATGGGATCTTAGAGGGGAAAATGTACCCAGCAGATCTCTGGGCTAACCTAGCATTTCAGTAGGTGTGGAATTTGCTTTATTCCTGATGACACAGTCTTGGAAAAATAAGCAAGAAATGGAAATCTATCCAAATGGGACAGCTGACATCGAGGACACTTTAATCCATGACTTTTTTGGTTCCACAGATGTCTTTCCTTGGTCTTTCTGCTGCATAACTTGTGGGTGAGCAGCCTCTGCTTCTGGCAGGGCTAAGAAACAGAAGAACACAAAAAGAAAACACAAAAATCAACAGAATAAGAAAATCTTGCCTGTGTCCCTTCAGGCCCAATCTTGGGGAAATAGGAAACGACCCGGAAGAGGAAATCCTTCACTTTATTGAAGTTGCTCTGGCCAATACTTGAGGATTCATCCACCAGGAACCCAATATCTGCCTTGAGCTTCCCACAAACTGCAGAGAGAAGAGAGGAATTCCATAAGCTGAGGAGTCCTAAAGCAGAGACTTGGGGTTTTTTTGTGTTCAGAGCAACAAAAGAAACCCCAAACCTCTTGTGATGCCAAGTTTTGTGTGTGCAGGAGCACCTTCACCCCTCAGGGTAGTGCTGAGGCCTTCACTGCATTTATGGGGTTTGGGCCTTCCCTGGCATTGCCTACTCCCATGACTCAGTGAATTAAGACCAGTTTTAACTCCTGAGATCAGAAAAGATCAAGGCCTCGGGAAGTTTGGACTATTTCTACATCATCATCATCATCATTCCCACACTCACTTGGCCCAGGTAGGGTCGTCAGCGGGGCCGACACCGCACTGGTCCATACTGGGCTCTCTGGGAGCTCTGTGGTGGTGGGCACTGGGAGAAGGGTGGTCCCCACAGTGCTGGGAGATCTGGATGGGGATCTCCTGGGATCCAGTGGTGCAGGAGCCACTGGAGCACTTGGTGGCTCTCTGGGAGGTCCTGCTGTAAGAGTCAAGTGGAAAAGGTGAAGTTTAAATCTCTTTTAGCCTTGATGTCGCTCTCTAGCAAAGAGAAAAAGGGTAGAAAAGCCCAGAAATCAGCCTCAAGAGCAGTTTTCCAGGGAAAACGTCCATCCAGGTCTCCAGCCTCCACACCTGTTTGTCCAAGGAGTGTTGTCTCTGGTCCTTCTGTCTCTCCAAACATCGGTCTTATGGAAAACAAATACATTTCCTTGGAGCTCAGTCCTGTCACTCGATACGATCGGGAAGCTGCTGGTAACAGTTCCCGGGAAAGATTAGGAGCTGTGGAAAATGGGAGAAACATGGCTGGGAGCCAGAGAAACTCAGAATAACTCTCATTTCTGTGGCATTCCTGGTGATGTCACCATTGGCAAACTGGAATTTGGGGATGAGATGATTCCCAGAATCTGGAGCAGAGGCAAAAGTAAATCATACACAAAATGTGATGGTCAGGTCCTAAAACAGATGAAATGTGGTTGGTTTTGTGTGATGTGCACTAAAAAGGGAAAGAAAATTGGAATTTATACAAGAATTTAGGGAATTTGGTCCAGGTGGTGCCAAAGCTGAGAGATCAATTTCTATCCAGTGGTTCACATTGATAAAAATCAGATTGTTTTTGGTAGTGAATGGAAAGTTTGATGAAAAGTTAAATCAAACTTGAGTGAGAAATTTGGTTGCACACAATTCATAGTTTTGATTTTAAATAATAATAGGAAAAATGTCATAATAATATATTGACATTTCCAAAGTGCCTTATTTTAGAAATACTGAATGATGAGTTTGACACTGTTCAAAGTGCAACTTGCACCTTTTTATTCTGAACTTTTCCTTACAAAAAAATGACTAAAAAAAAGCTCAGTTTCTATGGAAAGAAATAAAATCAGTGCAACAATCTCTTCCATTATCATAAACTCATAAAATTAAGGTTGGAAAAGACCTCCAAGGATTATCAAGTCCACTTCAACGTTCTCAATTCCCTGGAAAATTTTTTGGAAAAGAGGTTTTCCTTCTTTAAAAAAAAAACAGTAAAATCCCTCTTAAAGTTTGACTCAAACTCTTGTGCTTCCCTCTTTTTGGGAAGCTGAGTCAAAATAGCCATAATTGGTTTATTTGGTTTATATTGTGGGATCCACAGGTGGAATGACCTCAAATGAAGGCAAAGAGGATCCAATTTTTTATGGGACAGGCTGGATGGAATCAGCCAGCAGGGAGAACGGCATTAAATGAGCTCAAAAGGAGCCAAGGGAAATGCGTAATGAAATAATGTTCGTATAGGAAAAAAATCAAGTTGTGTGAAGGAAAATTAATCAAGGCACCAAGAGACAGAAAAAAAAAAAAGGGTAAAATTCTTAATTGCTTTTATACACCAATGTTGGCAGCCCTGATGATTAAACAGGAGAAATTGGAATTACTCACTTAGGAGCATAAATTTGATCCTATTGAGAAGTGGAGTCGGGATCCATCTGATGGTGATGGGAAATCAATATTTATAAACCCATTCCAGCAGGATCGATGGATGGAGGGCACAGGGGGATGTCAGACCTGGGATTATCCATTCCTGACTCCCTGACAACTCTGAAACCAGGGATTTCTGAATCCTTTCAGATCAATATTTGAACATCACGGCACAGGAGGGGAACAGCTGCTTCAGATCACTAAAATCACCCCAGAGATCCAAATGTTCTATTCCCAAATCACTTTTCCATAATATTTAGCCCCAAAAAATGATGCTGTCACAGGACACTTCATCCTGAGTGACACATCCTGCAAGTCTTGAGCTGCCAATCCTAAAGTGTCCTTAGACTCATAAAAAAAAAAAATCAAAGATGATGACCTGGTACCTCCAAAAGAACTGCAGGGAGCACAGGGAATTGTGTGGGATTTGGTTTCTTTATTGACTCGTGAATATGAACTGGTCCCTCACAAAAAGTTCATGGGTGAAGCCATGGTGACAGGAAACCTCAAATTCAAAGGGGTTTTTAGTCCAGGAAAAAATAATGGAGTTGGTGCTTTCAGAGGGCAAATCCTGAAAAACCAAATCAATTGGGAAAAGAAATGGTGAGTAATGATTGAGGAATTTTTAAAAATGAATGACTAAGAAATTTTTAAAAGCTCTTTACAGATCTCAGGGATTTAATGCAGGTAAGAATGAAGTTGTGTGGATGACAAAAATCCACCTTGTTTTGGTTCCCTCATGGACAGAAAGGGGACACTGATAATTCCAACCAGGCTTTTTCCTAAGTTATTTCCACATCTCCTTTTTTTTTCTTCCCCCAAGGATTTTCCAATGGCCAAATGGGACTTTTTATGAGCCTACTCCCCATTTTCCCTTCTTTTTCACCCAAGCTGAGTTGAAGGAACCCACGGAAACCCTCGTGGTTCTCCTGCTAAACAGGATGTAGAGGAGTTCAGAAGATGGATCAGCGTTTCCTTCCCACACCAAACGTTACCTGAGGACAATCCCCACGTCAGTAAATACAGGGATGCTCCAGGAACATCCCCCCAGGACAGCAAAACGCTGGAATCTGCAGCCTCCTGCACAGTGAATTCCATCACTTTGGGTAAACCCACTGTTGGAAAAGCAAGAAACAAAGCTGAGGGGTTGAAAACGGCTTTGGAGCCCTTCCTGCCTCTGAAATTCCACGATTCTCATGAGAGGAAGGAGTTCCCACAGCATTTCAGGTGTTTTCCAGGAAGCTGAACCAGAGCAGATCCTCAGCTGGTGGGAATTGGGTGGAGATTTAGGAAATGACTGGTGCCAGATATTGAATCTGGACTCTAAACTGACTGAAATTTGGGCTGTTCTGATGGGCAATGGAGTTTTTCTTGTTACTTTTTCCAGATGTTCCCTGAAATCCCAGTGCTAGAGCCACATCCCTGACTTTTTCCACCATTTGAGCTCCAAATCTGCCTGTTTTGCCACAACTCATGAGGGATGTTTGCCTTTATCTGCTGGAAATGGTCAAGATACCGTAACTAAAGAGGGAATTTCAGGATCATGTGCCACAAAAACGGGGATTATTGGCAGGGGAGGACAGGGAATGTCCCAACATTCCTCAGTAAAAAGAAGAAAGAATCGATGGCCTTTTTTTGGTGGGATCTGAGAAGTAACAAGGCCAGGTTGAATGGGGCTTGGAGCAACCTGGTTTGGTGGAAGGGATTGAAACTGGATGATCTTTGAGATTCCAACCCAATCCATTCAGCAATTCCAGGAATAAGGCATTAATCAGCCAAAATTGCTCTTTTTCTTTCACTCCCCTGTGGTGGGAGATGAGGCTGGGAACAGCACGGCCATGGAGATGCTCTCCTCCCAATCCATCCATCCCATACTCACAGGTTTTGGCTGTGAGGACAGTGGGGGTTCCCTCCTGCCCCCTCCCCACTGCAGACATGGAGATGTTGTAGGCGGTGCTCTCCTTCAGTTTGGGAATTGTGAAGGAAACGGCCTCTGCTGGGAGCAGCTGGGAGGATTCCGAGTCACCTGAGAGGAGACATCCCAAAAAACCCGCAGTGTCCATGGGAAGGGAAGTGTAACACTCCTTGTCACAGCAGCTACACACACATCTGACAGGACCTGGCCAGGGAGAAGTGTTAGGAGCTCATTTTGCCTACAGGGAAACTGAGGCACAGGTAGGGAAGAGATGCCGTCTGAAAGGCAGAAGGGAATTCCCAAATCCCTGGATTTCCTGGATTTCCTAAATCCCAACTACATTTATATCCTTTGTTGGAGACTAAAACTTGGCTCAGGACTCAGTTACAGGGCTAAACTCCTTTTTTTTTGTGGGTTCCTTTCACCCTGCCCTCATCCCACACCTGACCAAGGGATTGGGATTCTTACCATTGGACGGCACCCAGGATATCCTATAGTGACTTATCCCAGGAAGTCTTTTCCAAGCCAGTTTCAAATTATTGGCACCAGTGTCAGTAACCCTCAGGTCCTGGATGGTCGGGATGGGGTTGGAATCTGCAGAAGGAGCTGGAAAAATAAACGAGGGTAAGATTTATTCTCAGTTACAGAACATCAGGTTCATGGCTCTAGGTTCATGGCTCCTCATGGGTCCTCTAGGTGGAGGAGGAAAATTTGGTCATTCACTCAATATCTACTTTCCAGACATCCAGGGATGCCCTGAGATTCCTAATGGATCCATGGAGAGAGGCGATGCTGAGGAATCTCATCCACGTCTCTTGCTGCCCACACCCAAATGTGGTGACACACAGGGACATGAGAAGGGCTCCATGAGAGGATGGGTCATCCCACACATCTTCAAATTCCACAAAAAACTCACTGAGATGGACTCTGGTGAAAAAGACCCAGAGAGGAGCCAGAACTCCAAAACTGAAGAGGCGAAGCCACAATTCAAGGAATTCCCAAACCCCAGTGCTGGTGAGTGACCCTGGGTGGTGCCTGTGGAGAGGCTCCCACATTCCTGAGGTGGCCATGGATAAATAACTCTGGGAAGTGCATTGATACATCCAGGATTGTCCAATCTCCTAGTTGTCCACTCCCACCCATGGGGACAGCCGGATTACGGCCATCAGCAGTGAGGGCTGCTCATGCCTCCACCATCCATGGGATATCTTGAGTTGGAACCACAAGGATCACTGAGTCCAGCTCTTAAATAGATGAATATCGGGATTGAACCCAAAGTTTGTCATTTTTAGCACCAGGCTCTGAGCCAGCTGAGCCAATCCCATGCCCAACACTGTGAATCCAAGCTTGGCATCCCAACACAAGGAGGGTTTTACCTGTGTGGTGAGTCAGGGTCACCTCTGGCCCCTCGGTCCTGCTGAACACGGCCCGAACGCTGACCCTGTACAGCGTGTTGGGCAGGAGGTGCTCGATCTGGTGAGTCAACACTCTGCTGCCCAGGTACTGACTCCTGGCAACCTCTTTTTCTGTTAAAAAAAGGGATATTTCAGAGCCTGCAGCTCCCTGGTGGAGCTGGTGGCAGCCCCTCCAAAGGAAATTGCTATCCTATTGTCCCAGAGCTTTGGGGATTATCTCCATAAATAAATCCACAAGAACAAGGAGAGAAGGAGCCATCACTTGCTCAACAGGAGCAAGTTTCCCAACAAGTGGGATCTCTTTCCTGCCCCAGGCAGCAGGTCAGCAGTTTGGGAAGGTGCCTGGAATGCCCTTTCCCTGCTCACCTTTGCCTGCTCCCACGGGGCTCCAGCTGAGTTTGAATTTGGTGGCAGCAGCTGTGGCACTCCAGGCCAAGGACAGGCTGGTGCTGGTGTGGGACATCACCTTGAAATTGGAGACAGATCCCAGAGGAGCTGCAAGATGGGGACAACATCGGGCAGTGCCCTGATTCCTGTCCGACAGGGCTCACCATTGACGCTTTAATGAGTCAAAATTATATAAAAGAGTTAAAAAGGGTGTCTTTGCTTATCCTTGGTGTCTCCTCATCCTCACCTGAAGAGACACCAGTTTGCACTGCTTGAGGTCATCAAGGAGCATATTCTGCTCTAGATCCAGTGAGACCAGGCCCAGGACAGGCAGCACAGGGATCCATGGAGTCAGGAAATTTCTATTCCAGTGTGCCAGGTGAAACAGCCACCCAGACCTCCCACAACTGCAGGATATCAGTGTGTCCCTGTGCTCTTCTTCACAAGGGTCAGGCCATTCTCTCCATATGGTATTCCAGGATTCCCAGTCACCTGCTGGCACTTTGGATCCTCTTCCAACAACCCCACCTCTGCTTTGGGGTCAGCGTTGCTGCCTCTCCCCTGCTCCCAGGGCACCAACCCAGAAATCTGAGATAGAGGGACAAGGTTTGTCCCCATCAACTTTCCCTGTTTCACACAAAGGATTGGCATCTGCTGCCTCTTGTCCGGGGAATCTGATCTTCCTAAGGAGGACTCCTTAGGAATGCCCTGTTCCTCTCCCTGTATCTTCTCATGGGTCCCTACAGCAGAACTTTCCCAGGTTTCATTTCTTTTTCAGGTGGATTCTCCCAATGTTGAAGACTTAATCATTGGATTTTGGGATACCTGGAAGCTCAGTGAGGGCAGATTGGGTGGTTCACCACTGGAAAGGGACTTTGGACAAGGGCATGAAGTGGCTTTAAACTGAAAGCAGGTTTAGGTTGGATATTGGGAAGGAATTCCTGGCTGTGAGGGTGGTGAGGCCCTGGCACAGGCTGCCCATAGAAGCTGTGGGTGCCCCTGGATCCCTGGAAGTGCCCAAGGCCAGGCTGGACGGGGCTTGGAGCAACCTGGGATAGTGGAAAGTGTTGGGTGTTGAAACAAGATGGGCTCCCAACCCTTCCAACCCCAGAATCTGCAGCTCTTCCAAAGCCCACAGCACAGGAACAGATCCACAGGGATACACAAGGTTGAAGCAGATACACAGGGGTTACGTCCTGTTGTGGCTGCTCCACCTCCCTGCCCACACTCACCCGTCCTGGCTGAGGTGGTGACCCCGGGGCCCTCCCCGGAGCCGAAGAGCACGGACAGGGAGATCATGTACTCGGTGTCGGGGGCCAGGCCGCGCAGCTGCTGCCACGTCACCGACCTGTTCAGGGCCAGGTGGCGAGGCCGGTCCTTGCCAAAGAACTCTTTGGAAGAGAAAATAAAGTACATAATTGAAATTTTAAAGATCAAAAAGTCTGTAGAGCAGCTCTGTTGCACGCTGGGAAAGGCACTGTGTTCCCAGCTGAACCTCTGCTGGAGGACATCTGTTCTAGGACAATTCAGGAGGAATTTCGGGTGGTCGGGCATTGGAAGGGGCTGCCCAGGGAGGTTTGGAGTCCCCATCCTGTCTCCCATCCCTGGAGATGTCCAGGGAAGGACTGGACAAGGCACTCAGGTTGGGCAGAGCTTGGGCTCGATGGCCTTGGAGGGCTTTTCCAACCTCAGTGATCCTGTGATTCCATGAGCTCACTGGGGCAAAAGAGAGTTTTCCTATGGTCATTTACTTTGGAATTTTAATACCTACAGGATCCAAACAGTTGAGAGGAACTGCAACTGAGTCAGCTCTCACATCCAAGGCCCACAGGAATGTGGGAATGTGCTCTGTCCCTCCCCACCTTCCCGTTCCTGGGGACTTCTGGGATTCACTCGGTGTGTTAGGCCGGGGCCAGGTTGGTGGCTCAGGGCCAGGAATAATCCCTGGCTTCTGTTCACACTCTGAAATTGTGGGAGAGGCTGCTCAGAGCTGTTAATGAGCTGGATCTGTCCTATCCCCACCATCCCTGAGGTCCTCCCATCCCACGGAGAGCAGAGACGGATCTCACCTGGTGTAGGACCCCAAGCCACCCTGTACCCAGTGGCTCCCGCGACCGAATCCCAGGAGACCAGGAGGCTGTTGATGGATATTTCACTCACTTTCAGCATCTGGACAGTGCTGGATGCCACTGCAAGACACCAGAGTTGCCCGGTTCCATCGACTACTTCAAAAATGGTCCCCAAAACCAACAACGCAGGGGAGTGACAGCGAGTGACACCAGCTCTGGGCCAGCACCCCCGTGTCTGGGTGGGCTGAACGCCATCCCTGCCACAGGACACTCACCTGTGGTGGCTTTGCTGCTCACCACCGGCCCCTCAACGTCCCCAAAGATGGGGTTAATGGTCACTGTGTGCTCCCTGCCCGGCTCCAGCCCCTGGATCATGTAGTAGCTGTAGGAGTTGCCAAGGGTCACGTCCTGGATGCTGCCCTCTGCGAAGGGAAACGGTGTCCCCTGGCTCAGCCCACCCCACCCTGGGGCACAGCAAGACCACCCTGGGTGGGTGAGGGTGGAAAGAACCCACAGCCACCCGGGAAGGGCTCAGGGATCACTGAGGCAACTCAGGGGTTTGCAAAGTAAAGGAAACAAATCAGGTAAAACCCCAAAAATGAGCATGTTGGGGTCTGTGAGTGACCCCATAAGAGGGTCCACACCGTGCCCAGCCCTGGGTGACTCGGTGCTGGAGTCATCCTGCCTTCCCTGCAGGAATTGGAGCCAATGATGCCCCAAAAAACATTTTCAGTGTCATGGACTAAACCCAGCTCAGCCAAACCTCCTGGCACAGCAGACGAAGGGTTAAAACCTAATCCCTGTGGATCACACCCTGTTCCCGAGGGGCAGGGAGGTGCAGGCAGCAGGATGTTGAGGAAAACCTCTAAAAGAGGGAAAATGCCTTTTCCAGTTTGGTCACTGGATGGTGCCACGTCCCCATCTTCTGCTCCAGCAGCACCGGGAGCCCCCATCCCCCTTTTTACCACCTGCTGATGGCACCGCTCTCCACATCCCCCATCTCCACATCCCCCATCGTTTGTGTTTATCAAATCTCGGTTTTAAAAGTCAGACGAGGAAAACTAAACCTCTCCAGTGCTTGGGGCGGGCAGCAGGGGCCTGGATCCCATCACTGCATCCCTAATGCACAGCCCCGGGATGGGATGGAGTGTGGGAAGAGGACCCCGAGGCCAGGGGCGGCTGCCCTTGGGATTTTGCCACCCCTGGAACTGGTGTGAGCTGCTCCCAAGTGAAGGAGCTGCTGGGAAGTGGAAATCTGGGGGAAATTCCTGTTCCCTTGTCCCTTCAGTGTCCCCACACCCAGGCTGAGCTCCATTCCTAGCTGGGATATTGAGCACAGCCTGGGCAAACTGCTGAGTTTTGGGGTGTGCTGTGATTTTTTCCAGAAATAAGTTAAATTACAAAGCAATAAAAGATGTTTTATGCCTTTCCTGTAAAGGTATTTCCCTCCTGATGACCTCTGGAGCTGTTCTCCCACTAACCCCTGCCTCTCCTGGTGGGAAATGTCTCCTTCCATCATAACCAGGGGAGCTGAGAGGGAGGAGAATGTGCTGTTGATTCAAAGCCTGTGATAGAGCCCAGGTGTCCTGACATCCCTGACCCACAGAAACATCCATCTCCCAAGGCCAAAATCTGTCATCAAACCTGAATTTCTCACTCCTGCTCCCCCACAGCACCAAGGAAAATATGTTTGGGTTCAGGGCAGGGGAGAAGCTCCAGCTGCAAAGGCAGATCTGTCTTCAAACTCTCAAATTTGCCTAAAAATGAGGATACTGGGGATGAAGCCAGGTTTTGGTGCTGCAGAGGTAAAAGCAACAAGCACAGGCACTTCCAGGCTGTCTCTGCTAAAAGGCTTGACCCCAAATACTCAGGGGCTGTGAAGCTCTGCATGGAGGATTTTCCCAGCTCCTCTCAGCTATTCCAGGGCTACTCAGGTCCAGTAAATCCAGCACTAATCCCGTGTAACCATCCTGGATATCCATCAGCCTGCAGGAATTTTTGCATCCATGGCAGAGTTTACTCTCTGATCTATCCCCCTGTGCAGAAAACTCCACCAGTCACAGACCCCAGAAACTTGATTCCCTCTGGACAAAGATGGAATCCAATCTGATCCAAACCACATCCAATGCCTTGGGAATCTCACAGCTCCCATCCCTCCACCCCTTGCTCACTGATAGACACTCCTCACCCCTGTCCCTATCTGCTGATGTCCAGGTGAGCCTGCATCCCATCCCTTTCCCTCCCTGCTGATCTCCAGGTGAGCCTGTATCCCACCCCTTTCCCTCCCTGCTGATGTCCAGGTGAGCCTGTATCCCACCCCTTTCCCTACCTGCTGATCTCCAGGTGAGCCTGTATCCCACCCCTTTCCCTACCTGCTGATGTCCAGGTGAGCCTGTATCCCACCCCTTTCCCTACCTGCTGATGTCCAGGTGAGCCTGTATCCCATCCCTGTCCCTTCCTGCTGATGTCCAGGTGAGCCTGTATCCCATCCCTGTCCCTCCCTGCTGATGTCCAGGTGAGCCTGTATCCCACCCCTTTCCCTACCTGCTGATGTCCAGGTGAGCCTGTATCTCACCCCTTTTCCTACCTGCTGATGTCCAGGTGAACCTGTATCCACCCCTTTCCCTACCTGCTGATGTCCAGGTGAGCCTGTATCCCACCCCTTTCCCTACCTGCTGATCTCCAGGTGAGCCTGTATCCCACCCCTTTCCCTCCCTGCTGATGTCCAGGTGAGCCTGTATCCCACCCCTTTCCCTACCTGCTGATGTCCAGGTGAGCCTGTATCCCACCCCTTTCCCTACCTGCTGATCTCCAGGTGAGCCTGTATCCCACCCCTTTCCCTCCCTGCTGATGTCCAGGTGAGCCTGTATCCCACCCCTTTCCCTACCTGCTGATGTCCAGGTGAGCCTGTATCCCACCCCTTTCCCTACCTGCTGATCTCCAGGTGAGCCTGTATCCCACCCCTTTCCCTCCCTGCTGATGTCCAGGTGAGCCTGTATCCCACCCCTTTCCCTACCTGCTGATGTCCAGGTGAGCCTGTATCCCACCCCTTTCCCTACCTGCTGATCTCCAGGTGAGCCTGTATCCCACCCCTTTCCCTCCCTGCTGATGTCCAGGTGAGCCTGTATCCCACCCCTTTCCCTACCTGCTGATGTCCAGGTGAGCCTGTATCCCACCCCTTTCCCTACCTGCTGATCTCCAGGTGAGCCTGTATCCCACCCCTTTCCCTCCCTGCTGATGTCCAGGTGAGCCTGTATCCCACCCCTTTCCCTACCTGCTGATGTCCAGGTGAGCCTGTACCCCGTTGCTCCCCGGACAGGGCTCCACCTGGCCTGGAGCGTGTCCGTGGTCTCGTTCTGCAGCAAGAGGTTTTCCACAGGCAGGAGCTTCACTGGAAGGAGGGCAGGGAAGAAACTTTTCAGGGCATCCACCTGGGAGTGGAGGACTTTGCTGGATGCCCTCCCACCATGGCTGCTCCTCAGCTCAGCTGGCTGAAGGAAATACCTGACAGGAGGGTGCAGCCAGATGGGGGTCAGGCTCTGCTCCCAGGGAATGGACAAGAGGAAACAGCTTCAAGCAGTGCCAGGGAAGGGTTAGGTTGGATATTGGGAAAAGCTGCTTCATGGAAAGGATAGTCAGGTGTTGGAAGAGCTGCCCAGAGTGGTGGAGTCACATCCCTGGAGGGATTTAAAAGCCGTGGATGTGGCACTTGGGGAACATTGCAGTGCTGGGGCTGGTTGGACTGATCCTAGAGGGTTTTTCCAGCTTTAATGATTCTGTGAGAGGCATTTCCAGGCGTTCTTGCTCTGCCTGACAGGCTGAAGGCATCTCATAAATCAGAGGTGAAAACAGCCCAAGCTGCAGGACCAAACATCTCCAACCTCGCCAGCTTTGTGCAGCGTGGATGCAAAACCGGGGGGCAAACAAGGCCCTGGCTGATCTCCCACCCTTCCCCCAAGCTGCAGGATGGTGTTTGAGGGTGTCCACGTTCCTGAGGGAAGAGTCAGGTTGGAGTTGGGAAGGCCCTGGTGCCTGAGGGCACCACCTACGAGGTGCTGCTCCCAGGTGGGACACAATGCCTGGGGCAGAAAGGGACCAGCCACGGGGTCAAAGCTCTTACATGTCCTGCCCAGAGCAGCCACAGGCTGGCTTGGGCCCTCAGGATACACTGCATAGATGCTGATGCTGTATTCCCTGTCCTCCTGCAGGTTTTCCAGCACGTGGGAAGAGACATCGCCCCGCAGGATCTGCTCGAAGGTCATTCCGGGCCTGTTGGCTGCAAAATCAAGGGAAAAAGGGATGGTGAAGCCTTCCCATGAAGCTCAGCCCCATGGGGATGTCTTCACACCATGGAGCTGGCTCAGGTGAATGGTTGGAGTCTCCCAACCCATGTGGAGTTGCTGGGAATTCTGTCCGTGATGTCCCAGCCCTCCAGATCCCACAGAAGGGAGTGGGAGCATTCCTGAAGGCTTGAACTCATCCCAAATCCCCACCAGAGCAGGCACTCGAGCGGGAAAAACATCTGGATGTGCCAGGGCAAGGAGTCCACAGCATTATCCTCAACTTGTTCTCCAAAGGAAAGTTCTTCCAAGGACTCTCCTCCTCTATCCTGGAGGAACCAAAGTGTTTGGAAAAGTCCATCCTGGACTCTTTCCAGAGTCATGCCAGGAGTCAACAGTACCTTCCCAGTCCTTGGAACACTGCTCCTTGTAAAGCAAATGCCAAGGAAGATTAATAAAAATTAATAAAAAATTAATAGAACTCACCCCTGGGGATGTAGATCTTGTATCCCTCCAGCTTTCCCAGGGGAGGTGTCCAAGCCACCTTCAGGCTGAAAAGTCCTTCTTCTATCACACGGAAATTGGTGACTGGAGGCACAGGAGCTTTGGGGCACAAAGATATGTCAGACACGGTGGTGACAGTGGGAGAGATAATAATGGGAGAGATCCTTGGAAAATATTTTGCCTTCCAAAGAGACAGAAAGTGGAGAAGCACCAACTCTCCCTCAGCTGTGCCCTTAAAACCAACAATCCCCTTCTACCGAACCTTTTCCTGCTTGAAAATAGAGATGAAACACCCCAAGTCAGAAAGTATGGGAGGTTTTCTCTTGGAATGGTGTTGGGAAGTGAAACATCCATCCACAAGCAGAGGAAATCCACCCTGAGCAGAGGAATCTCCGCAGTGGTTTCTTGCAGACCGAGCAAGAACCAAAGCCATGAATCAAACCCTGCTTTGCTCCTATGGACACAATTCCAAGGGAGAGGAGCCCATTTGGATCCAGCCAGCCATGGCAGACAGATTTATAGCTCCTGCCTCTGGCTTCATGTTGGGGATAATAAGAGGAGAGATCAAATGGCTTTATTTCCACCCATAAAGACATTCCATCTTATTCCTGGCAGGTACAGATGAGCCAACCTCATTGAGGAGCTTTATTTATTCATCCTGTCAGAGATCTTCCCTCAAGAAGACAAACAATTCCAGACATTGCAGGGGGTGGGGGAAGCAACAAAATACAGGGGAGAAATGAAGAATTCTTCACAAAATCCCTTGGGCAAGGCAGGCATGGTGCTTCATCCAGGGAGGGAAGTGGGATTATTACCCCTTAAACTCTGAAAACCCCTAAAAGCAGAGACTACTACCACGTTCAGAGGGCAGGTTCTCCTGAAAACTCCCTTCTTGGAGTGTGTGGAGATTCCTCCTTTGGGTGGGGACACCCCTCAAAGTCACCCCTCGAGGCTGAGCCAGAGTTTTGCCCATGGTCATTGGTTTGGGTGAGTGACATCGGCCTCTACTTTAATAATTGATGTTTTTTGCTGGTTTTAATATAATTGCTTTAATTTAATTACTTTGATGTAGTGCACTCTTCTATCCTATCCTGGGAGTTTTAGCTTCTCTACCATGTAGTAAATAACTCTGATCAAGATCTTTTCACCTAAACATTTATCATAATAAATCATTCATTTTTTCTATAAATATACCTGGCTTGCCATCCTTAATTCTTTCACAAACGTTCAATCACAGCTCTGTAATTCCTTAGACTTAATCCATTGAGTGTCTGGGGTTGGGATTGGGTCCAGCCCCATTCAGGCTCCTCTTGGAGGAGTTTAGGACACAAGGGGGTCCTTCCTGCACCTCGTGACTCGACAGGAGCTTCTCTAATAAACTTTGACGCTCCCACTTCATCCATCCATCCATCCATCCATCCATCCATCCATCCACCCATCCCTCCCTCCATCCATCTCTCCATCCATCCGTCCATCCATCCATCCATCCACGCATCCATCCACCCATCCCTCCATCCTAGGGGGTCCTTCCTGCACCTCGTGACTCGATAGGAGCTTCTCTAATAAACTTTGAAGCTCCCACTCCATCCATCCATCCATCCATCCATCCATCCATCC
>VZRZ01006341.1:263670-274315 GCA_013398175.1 Climacteris rufus | reverse complement strand
ACTGAACCCACCACTGGGAACTGAACCCCACCACTGGGAACTGAACTCCACCACTGGGAACTGAACCCAGCATTGGGAACTGAACCCACCACTGGGAACTGAACTCCACCACTGGGAACTGGAACCCAGCACTAGGAACTGGAACCCAGCACTGGGAACTGGAACCCAGCACTGGGAACTGAACCCCACCACTGGGAACTGAACCCCACCACTGGGAACTGAACTCCACCACTGGGAACTGAACCCCACCACGGGGAACTGGAACCCAGCACTGGGAACTGAACCCAGCATTGGGAACTGAACCCACCACTGGGAACTGAACTCCACCAGTGGGAACTGGAACCCAGCACTGGGAACTGGAACCCACCACTGGGAACTGAACTCCACCACTGGGAACTGGAACCCACCTCTGGGAACTGGACCTGGTGCTCTGGAAAACGGGAACACGACCCTACCTGCTGCTGGTGCCCTGGGTCCGGCTGTCCCGGGGGCAGCGCGGGCTGGACGAGGACGCGGTACCCGGTCACCCTGCCCGTGGCTGGCACCCACGAGAGCCGCAGGGAGCTGTGGCTGTGCTCGCTGACACGCAGCTCCCGGGGGCCCAGGATCTGCTCCGCTGCAGAAACAGGAAAGGGAACAGCTTTGGGATGGGTTCCACCACATAGGGAAGCTCATGGATGGAACATATTCCACACAGAGAAAGCCACGGGTATCGCTCAGGTTGAGAGCACAGGGACACCTGGGATCTGTTTCCAGGCAGGAGATGCTCCAGCAGAATTTCTTTTGGGCCATTTTTTTGGTAGCACAAAGGGGAAAACCAAAATTGGTTCTGGTTACGCTTCCCCTGTGAATGCCTGGTTTAGGCACAGGGCAGCAGCTCCTCCCTGCCCTTCTCCTTCCTGACACTGGAGAAGTCTGACAGAAAGCTTGAACTCTCCATGGAATGTCACAGGAAGCCCTGAAGTGCTGCAGAACCACAGGGGAAGCCAAAAAAGAGACCCCTTAAAGCCCCAGATGAAGTCCTCCCCATCTCTCCTTCAACTTTTAACTCAGCTTCTCATGAGGCTGCGAGCCAAGAGGGGGAAGGAATTCATTGCCAGCACCTCTGGATTCACTGCAGTGTCAGGATCTCTTTGAGAGAGTCTGGATCTCTTTGGGGATCTCTTTGGGGATCTCTTTGGGGATCTCTTTGGGGATCTCTTTGCACCTTCTGCAAGCAGTGAAGCTCCTCCCCAGAGCCTGCGCTGTGCCAGAGTTCAGTGTGATAATCCCACATTGAAATACCCCAAGGAGCAGGAATTCTGCCCCAGCCCTTTGCTGTCCATTTTGTTTGATCCAACACCCAAAACTCCCGGGATCTGGTATCCCTAAACAACCCATGCAGAGGCAGCCACCAGCAAAACCACCCAGGAGCACCGTCCCCAAGCAGCAGCTGCTCCATGAGCCGGCTGCTCCTCTAGGATCATCCAACCCCTGAAGCTCCCTGGGAGCATGTGGGAGGTTTATCTCCATGGAGGCACATCCAGAGGGAAAGCAGGATGAAGGGAGAGCCTGGACACACCTTGCACCCTCTGCTTGACAGGCCGTGGTGGCTCCGAGGTGGTGAAGCAGAGCCTCCGAGAGAGCTTGGGAGCCACGCTGTGGAGCAGCTGGAAATCTTCCACATAAAGGACATGCTCCGCAGTGGGATCTGAAGCAATCCTGCCCAGCTCGTCCTTGTCAGCATCCCTAATCCCTAGGGGAGGAAAAGAGCAGGGAAAGAGGACGTCAGACACCATCCATGGGGGAGGTCAGGCATTGGAAAGGGGGAGCAACGTGCTGGGCTTTGGGTTTGACACCAGTTTTGGGTCATGCTGCACAAGGAAAAGGAGAAATAAGGCATGGAGTCTCCAGCTGGATGAGGGAAGCAGAGGAAGCCTCTTCCAGCAGGGGAAGGAGGTCAGGGTTTTCTCCAGAGGTGGTGTAGAGGATGTAAAGGCATTTGGCTGCTAAGGGGCTGAGAGGTGGAAATTGAAAAGGAACAGGGCAGAATCCAGCCTCATTTCCCATTGGATACAGAGACATTTCTGTGCTGAGCAGACAATGGGGCTTTGGGATTTCCCTGTTTGAAAATTCCAGGGTGTTCCTGTGGTTGAACCAAAAAAAAGGGGGAACAACCCACATAGCAAATGAACCCTTCCCTGATTTTCACCTCACATGGGTTCAAATTGACCTGGCTGCTGTTTGTAATGAAACCCCCCCACCATTCCTGTCTTATCCCCTGAAATATTTGGGGAAGGGAAGGATTTTACTTATAATAAATGGTTGTATTTCACTCTTGGGGGTGGGGGAGCAATGGAACCTTGGGAGCAAGGTTGGGGGAGCAATGGAAGCTCATGGAATTATTCCGAGGGACATTTTTAAGTCGGTCTCTGAACCCCATTAAGAGAAGCCTTCCAAAGCAAAAGCATTTCAATTGTATTTTTATATGTCACATCAAAACACTTTGACTTTTATGGAACTATTTATTGAAGTTCTTCTGAATTTCCAAGTGGCTTTGACAGATGCAAAACCACAGATTCCCACTGAATAAATCAGTTATTGACAACAACACAAAATACCCAAGAAAATAACAACAAAAAATACCCAGGTGTGATTGTCCTGGACTCACAGCAGTTTCCAAAGGTGACCCGGGGGATGGGGGCAGTTTTTAGGGGAAGAGGGTGTTGTGCATCAGGAATATTCCCCAGGAAAAGAACGAGAGTTGGTCACAGACAGGTTCTGGTGGCTCTGTGGAGCTCAGAGTGTCCATACTCACCCACAGCAAACACTGTCACCCCCCCATCCTGCAGGACCTGGGCTCCCTCTTCCACGGAATCGCTGGATTTCCCATCGGTGATCAGAACTACCACCTGCAAGAGTTGGGGTAAGAGCCAGGGAAGGAACGGGCACAGCGTCAGGAGGTCATAGTGGCAGTTGTAGGATTTCACACTGATGAAATCCCTCCCTTGGAATTAAATCCACCAATAACCCAACACCTCTGGGGAAACGCCCATGGAATCGCTTCCATGAGCTGGGAAGGAGCAGAGCTGCTCCCGACAGAATCTCCTCTGCATGTCCCCTCCTGCCCCCTGCCTCACCTCTGCTTGGGGCAGTGACTCCAGGAGGAAATTCCTGCCAGCAAAGGCAGAGGATTCATCCCTACAAATCCTCACAAGCAGCTCCTAAAGGAGGACTAGGAAGAAATTAGGAAGAAATTCTTCCCTGTGGAGAGGGACTTGGGACAAGGCCTGGAGGGACAGGCCAAGGGAGAATGGCTTCCCACTGCCAGAGAGCAGGGTTAGATGGGATATTGGGAAGGATTTCCTGGCTGGGAAGGTGGGAAGGCCCTGGAATGGATATCCCAGAGAAGCTGTGGCTGCCCCTGGATCCCTGGAAGTGTCCAAGGCCAAGTAGGATGGGGCTTGGAGCAACCTGGGAGAGTGGAAGGTGTCCCTGCCCATGGAATTGGATGGGCTTTAGGTCCCTTCCCACCCAAACCATTCCAGGATTCTGTGATGACTCAGCTGCTCCCTGGAGAACACCCCAGGAGCTCACCCACCTTTGCTGCCTCCTCTCTCAGGGTGTCCCGGTGGGACAAGGCCTGGGCTGCAAACGCCAGGGCTGACCCTGTTCTGAGGCTGCTGCCTTTGAAGGAGAGATCCTGAACTGCATCCAGCATTCCTTTCATGGTCACATAATCCGTGAGCTCAATACTCATCCTGGGAAGGAGAATCAGGGGGAATATGGGGGAAGGAAGAGCAAAGGATGCACTGGAAATGGCAATAACCAGCAATCATGTTGACTTTTATTTTCCAGTTGCCCAGAGAAGCTGTGGCTGCTCCATACCTGGAAGTGTCCAAGGCTGGGTTGGACGGGGCTTGGAGCAACCTGGGATAGTGGAAGGTGTCCCTGTCCATAGCAGTTGGAATGAAATGGTTTTTAAGGTCCCTTCCCACCCAAACCATTCCATGATTCTGTGATTTAACTCATATGTAGGCGAGAAGTTCTCTCCACAGTGCTCAGGGGAGTCCAGGGCAAGAGCCCCAGAGCCCTGGCACCGCAACGCAGGATCTAAAACTGGGAATTTAAAAGTTAAATCCATCCTTCCTGCCCTGACAGAATTCCCTGTGGCCCAGCACCTCTGGATGACCTTGCTGAGGGCTGAACTCTTGCTCAGTGGTTCCTCAGAGCTGCAGGAAGGCAGGAGTGGGTGGAGGAGGATGGACAGACCCACCTTGGTGTGTCCCTGTACAGAGCCAGGCCCAGCCGGACGCCTCCTCTGCCCATCCCCACGTTCTCGAAGGATCTGGCCATGCTCCCAACAAAGCCCTGGAGCAGCCTGGAACTCTCCTTCCCTGTGCCCTCTGACTGCCCCACGAGGAACAGAATGTCAGCCACCTCTGCTGTCCTGCAGGCTGGGGGAGAAGAGGGACAGGGAGGAGAGAAACCCCCCCAGAGTCACCTGAATTCCCAGGATGCTGAAAGGGAGGGAGAAAGATGGAGAGACCATGTTTGGATGCAATGAACTGGGGCTTCCCAAATCAGCAGGTGCTGTGTCCTCTTAGATTTCCTTCTAATTCCTCATTTTGGTGTTCTGGCCCAGGCAGAACTTCCCATCCCTGGAAGTTCCAAAGCCAGGCTGGACAGGGGTTGGAGCAACCTGGAATAGTGGACAGTGTCCCTGCCCATGGTGGGACTAAATGACCTGAAAAAGGCTCCTTCCAACCCAACTATTCCATGATTTTCACCACAAGCACCAAATCCCAGGTCCATGAGAGCAGGCAGGTCTGCAGGACACGCTGGGAGCAAGGGGATAGCTGAGGATTTCATATTCCCAGAGGCACACACAGACCCTTGAGCCACCCACAACGGAAATTTGGGAATGTGGCTGCTCTGCCACCCTACCAACCAGCCTGGGATTCATATCAGAGTCTCCAGAGCCACCTCTGCAGAGATGAGGCTGCCTGACCCTGGGCATGAACAACATCTTGTGCAAAGAATGAACAACTGGAGTGTTTTTCCTGAGCTATCCCACGACAGCTCCAATGGCAGGGAAAGCACAGGCGGACAGGGAAATTTCCTTAACCAGCATCAAGGCATTTTTCCCTCCCCAGTAGAGGCATCCCATAAATCCATTTCATGGACAGGAATCTGTGATTTTTTAGGGGCACTTACACTCACGAAGGCTCTGCAAGGGATATGGAAAATCTGTATTTTCCTTGGAGTTTCTCTCCCTTGCAGAAGGTTATTGCTGCAGGGCTGTTGTTCCAGACCCTGCTGGAGGACAGGGTTGTATCTCCCTCACCAGGACTGGGCTCAACCTTGTCCCATTTTTTTCCCCATTTTGTGGAGACCCAAACCAGGCTGAAGAATTTGCTCCATTTTACCAGGAAGATGAGCTGGGGGGTTTCCCAGGATTCTGCTGAACATGGAAAACCTGGTTTAGCCTGATCTCTTCAATTCCCTGGACTTTTCCTCCATTCCTAGCAAAGAGCTTGGGAATACTCAAGCTTTGTGCTCCCCTTCATTGCTGTGTCCCTGTTCAATCCCCTTTGGCCAACAGTGGGAGAAGGGATAATTTTCCAGGTGTGGATGGATGGCAGCCCAAGGATCTCTGTTATCCAAGGATTTTGGGATTTTCATTCTTCTTTGTGCCTCCTGACACCGAGTTCTTCCTGACTTAACTCTGTTTATGGCAGGAAAACAGGGATTGGCTCTTTTTGGGTTAAATTGGGAATATAAAGCACCTTCCCTTGACAAAAATAAGAGAAGATTATTTCAATTTTCCTTCACAGAGATCTCCCTGTCCGGGGTGTCTTGGAAGCAGCTCAGCCACTCATGGATCACCATGAGCTCCTTTCCCAGGTGCTGCTTCTATTTTGGATCTATTCCTTTTTCTTAGCTTTGGGATTTTGATGTCCCTCTTCCCCCAGGAGGACCTGGAGGGGAGCAAATCCCAGTCCTGACCACCATCCTCAGCATCCTTCAGCAGCTTCCCCGGCTACCACAACCTCTGTTCCCACAAGAAATTCCCAACAAAGATTCCCAACAAAAATCCAGAACCACTCAGGGAAGTGCAGATTTTCCTAGAGATCTGTGGGGTTTTGGCCCTGATTTGGAAAACAGGCTCAAAGCACCATTGGTACCAGAGGGATCTTCGCTGCCTCATCCACATCCCAAATTCCCAGGGAGCCTCCCCCATCCTCGCCTGGTTTGTGAGAGGCTTCCTCACCCCACCCTCAGCTGCATCCAGGGATAATGTGGAGGAAAACAACAAACATGGGGTTCCAAAGGGCAGGATGGTGCCCTTTTCCCTATAAAGGGACAATCCCAGCCCATTTAGGGACTTTCCAGAGAGGCCCAGGAGTGAAACCCAGGAATTGCTGCTTGGATCAGGTGTCACGGGAAACCTGGGATGTTAAACATATTGGGATTGGTACCTTCTGGAGAAAATCCCACCCCAGACAGCTCTATTAATCACAGGGGATATTATTTTATTTGGAATTTTCCACGCATCTCCAAAATTACCCCATTTCATCCATCACAGGTTTGCCAGAGACATCTCCAAATGTTGATTTATTGCCCTGTTCCCAGCTCGGAATTAAACAGCATTAGAGTCAAGTTTATTGGTTAATTGATGGACAGGAACTTAATCAGGTTAATTTTTGAGCTGATGTTGAAGATTCCATTAACTCCTTATTGAATTTACTGGATTTAGATGAATTTACACCTCCAAACCTGGGGGCTGTAGGAAGAGAGAGGATCCCCCCCAGCCTGGGACAGTCCTGGGAGCTCTGGATTTGCTCTGTAGGATGATCCCAAAAAACCTTCCCCTACTGCAGGACCCTTAGGCCAGAAACGTGCTCTGGGTCATCCATGAGGCTCTTCCCTGGGATTCTTTGGTCTCCTGCTTTTTGGATCCAGCCCCTCATCCCCAAAACTCTTTGTGGGCCTGTGCTGGCACCCTGGAGCCAGGCAGAGGTGAATCCTTTTGCCATCCTGACTCCATCAGGAGTAGGAGAAGGATTCAAGGCTTCCTTGAGGTTTTTCCTCCTGTATTTCCTGTGTGGTGGCTGGAACCAGGTCCAGAAATTTGGAAGAGGAATCAGGAGGGGATGAGTTTTTCCTTTCTCCCCACTTCCCTCTGGAGCAGGAGGTAGAACAAAGGCAGGACACTGAGCAGGGCCCTGACTTTTCCATAAATCCCAGAGCAGGAATTCATGCCCTGTATTCCTCTGGGGGCCACGGAGGTGGCTCTGTCATCCAGATAATCCCAACCTAAGAGGATCCTACACAGAATTAAAGGCCCTATAGCCCCACCCTGACAGATCCATGTGTGTATCCATGACAGGAGCAGGAATGGCTGCTTGGAAAAGGCTTTTTTTTCTCCCAGATGTGTCCCAGTGCTCGTGGTGACCCACAGGCCACTTGTCACTCACCTTCATGAACAGCCCCAGCTCCGAACGGCCCCACGGCCACTGCCAGGACAAGGATCTGGGCACACCACATTTCCCTTGGGAAGCAGCTTCTGGAGGCTCCTGGAATCAGGACAGGGCCTGGAGAGCCACTCATCTGCAGGAGGGAAGAGGTTTCAGCTGGGGCCATCTGGGTGTGATGCTCCCACCCACCCTCAGTGGCAAGAAAAGCTTTTTTCCAGCTACAAAACCTCCTCTTGGGTTGGGCAATTGGCATTAAAATCCATAAATCTTTGGATTCCTTCATTCCTTTGCTAATGTTGACAACTCAGCTTTGCTTCCCCCTTTCCCAACACCAAGCTGAGGCAATTAAAAGTGAATGTTGGTGGTGAGATAAAAGAAAGAGGCACTTCCTGCCTCAGCTAATCAGGGAGGAAAGGTCAGGAAGATCAGGAATTCCCTGCTTCCAAGCCTTTACCAGCCTGTTCTTCAGGCTCCTAAATCCAGAATTAACTTCCCTGAGGATCCAGTCCCCCACCCTGGGGCAGCCAGAGGGGTCTGGAAGCTCTGGTTACTGCTGGTGGTTTAATGACTCCCCAAAATCACTGCAGAATTTCCCCTCTGAAAAACAGGGAATTCTCCCTGTGGAGCAGAAGTGGTTTTATTCATTTTTCTGGGCAATCAAAAGTTCTTCTCCTGGTCTGAGCCTCATCTGCTCCCAGGAAGGCATGGAAAACTTCCAAGGTGGAAATTAGGGATTCAGACAACAAAAAAAACTCATTTACTTCATCCAGCTTTGCTCTTTTCCAGGGATGGAATTCCATTTCAATTAACAACAGGCATTAATGAGAATAAAAGAGTTCCTCTAAGATTCCTGTGACAAAGAGTGTGCCAAGATCATCCTAGAGCAGGTTTATTCCAAAGGATTGGCTTCCTGGCACTTCTGATCCACAGGAGAGGGACATGGAGCAGAAGGAACAAAGGACAGGAAAAAAAACACCAATGAAATGTCAGCATTTGTCACCAAAATTCACATAAATGCAGGAAATTTAAAAAAAAAAATGCTCCAGACAACAACAACAACAAAAATCTGAGTTTCTACAGACACTTTTTGCAGATAAAAATTTAACATCTGATTCTTTGTTTTTCTTTTCCCAGTTCTGATATTATTTAAAGCTCCCACAATAAAAAATGCACATTAAAAAACAAGGAAATGGTAATAGGAGGAATAAACCTTAAAAGATTCTGCAGAGGCAGAGGAAAAGCACAGAGTAAATGTTAAAATTCCCAAAACTTTGAGTGAGTAAAAGTTAACATTCAAAAAACTCCGACTCTGTGGGTGTAGAAAGGTTGGAGTTCAGGGCAGCCACACCTTGCAAAGCTGAGGGAAAGGATTCCAAAGGATGCCCCAAATCAAACAAATTTCCTGGCAGACATAAATTCATGAATGTTGTAGTTTACCTGAATATTTCTAACTTTCATTAGGTATATTTTTATAAATCCATGTGTGTTATCCCCTGACTGGGAAAGGAAAATGAGCCATTTTCTCTCTTGCTTTTCCTCTTCCTGATTCCTTCAGAATTCCCACTGCATTTAAGGGTTGACCTGGGTATGAAACCTCAGCCCTGGGTGAGAAAAGCCCAAAAGATGCTGGAATAAGTTTTCCAAAGAAGCTGTGGCTGCCCCTGGATCCCTGGAAGTGCCCAAGGCCAGGCTGGATGAGGCTTGGAGCAACCTGGGATGGTGAAAGATGTCCCTGCTCATGGCAGGGTGGAATGGGATGGGATTTAAGGTCCCTTCCCACCCAAACCACAGAAGGAAACCTGGGAAGGGCAGGAAAACGACCCCACAGACTCCAGGGTCTTGCAAGGAACCCCAACAATTCCCCTGATCTTTTTCTGTCCCTGAGAAATAATTTATGGGGGCCAAAACTTCTGTGGGTTTTACAGTTCCTTGAACAAATCGCCATAAAGTTGATGGGCCAGGTTCTGCCTTTTCCTCACCTGGATCAGGTGACAGAATTGTGGGAAGCCTGGAAAGATGGGAAAGGATAAGAGAGGGAAAAGGATAAGAGAGGGAAAAGGATAAGAGAGGGGGAAAAAGCAGGTCCTGGCCTCCTTGCAGTAGTGCCAGGAGCTGCTCCCCTTCCCTTTATGCTTCCTATGTTTGCAATAAATTCTTCTTCCTTTTTTAATCCATTAAAAAAATGTGGGATCAATAAATAACCCGTCAGCAAGGGATGAGAGCCAGTGGATCTGCATTCTCATCTGGCCACTGCTTCCCACGTGCCTGTGGTTCCAGCTGGATCCCAAACATTTCCTGCCCTGGGATTGCCCATCCCAGATGCTGCAAACTCCATCCTCCAAAAACCACTCCACAAAATCGACATTTTCTGGGAATGTGGAGCCTTCCTGAGGCAGATCCCAGCACCTCTGTCACACCAGCCCCTGATCCAGTGGAAAACATCCCTGCCCACGGCAGGAGGGGTGGAATAAATGACATTCAAAAGGTCACTCCCACCCCAAATCACCCTGTGATTCCACGACAAACCCTCTGGAGAGAGATCCCAGAATCCCCACAAAGAGATCACACTGAGATGTGCCAATGAAAATTCAGAGGCTGGTGAACTTCAGGATGTGGAAGCACCAGAGACCAGCAGAAAAAAGGTATGGAGATATTCCAGGTATGGATGGGTCCAGCATTCCAGGCCACCAAGATCCCAGCACATCTACAGGTCATTTTACAGGATTTTGGGATGGGGAAAAGGCACAGGCTGCACTGACTAAAGCAAAGGACAGACTGAAGCCATTAAATTCTGGTGAAAAATGAAAAACAAAATCAGGAATTTGAGGTTAAAGACACCACAAAGAAGGAAAAGATGGGATAAATCCTAAGATATTCCAGAGCTGGAGAGCAAAGGTCACAACCACAGTCCTCCCAAAACAGCATGTTGTTCCCAATGGAAAAACAAAATCGGGAGACAGGATGAAAATCCAATAATTGGTGTCAATTAGAGGGTCCATCCATTTTTTAATTCCTTTGGCTTCCAAATATTCCCATGGAAAAGCCTCCTTGGGGCATTTCTGCAGCTCCTCTCCTGTGCTCAGGCATAAATTCCTGCTTGGAGTTAAAGACACTTTCAAATCTCCAGGAAAAGTGTGGATTTGGATGGCAGGAAAAATCTCAAACAGGGATGAGCCTCGGGGGGG
>VZRZ01006341.1:240736-255051 GCA_013398175.1 Climacteris rufus | reverse complement strand
GGGGGGGATATCAAACTCAAGCCAAGTGCAGATCATAAAAATAAACTGTGCTGAAGCAAATTTGGGGGCTTTCCAAGTCAGGCTGCTCAGCTCCTCCAGCAATCAGGAATATTTGAAAGCAATCAATGAGAGCAAGGAAAGGCAAACAAAGAGGATCATTCATGTGCAGTCACCACGTTCCCGAATGCCAGCCCCTCTGGAGAGGGAAGACTTTTCCATTTGCTAAAGTTCAGGCTTAATATCCAGCAAAATGTCCTGACACCCATCAGATAAAAGCTGGGAAAGGTCCAGCAGCGTTTTCTGATCGCAAATCACCTCTGAAAAAGCAACAGAAAAGCCCCCAGGCCCTGCTTCTCTTTCCCTTGTCCTTCCTGAGGCCTCAAAAGCAGCAGGGCAGACCCAGCAGAGCCCTTGGGGGACTGAGAGAGGCCAAAACCAGCTTGACTGAAGATGCTCCACGAGGTCTCGCTCATCCCAGTCGAGCTTTTAGGATTTACAGCTCACAGGATGGTTCTCATCACCCCCATTTGGAGATAAAAGCCCTCACTGGATAAACTCAGCCCCTAAAATGCTGCAGTGGCTTTTCTCTGGTTCAAAATGGTGTTTCCAGTTGTTTTCCTCGCTGAACTCCCCTGCTTTGCCACCATTCCATGGGAAACCCAACGGAGATGATTTAGAATCCTGGAATCCTGGAATGGTTTGGGTGGGAAGGGACTTAAAGCCCATCCAGCCCCACCTCTTCCACTACCCCAGGCTGCTCCAAGCCCTGTCCAACCTGGCCTTGGACACTTCCAGGCATCCAGAGGCAGCCACAGCTTCTCTGGGAATTCTATTCCACCCTCCCAGCCTGGAATTCTTTCCCAATATCCCATCCAACCCTGCCCTTTGGCAGTTTAAAACCATCCCCCCTTGTCCTGGCACTACCTGTCCATATGAAAAGTCCCTTTCCCTCCTTTTTAGGAGCCTCCTTTAGGTACTGGAAGGCCACAGTGAGGTCTCCCTGAACCTCCTCTTCTCCTTTTAACTCCCTTTGGATGCACCCCCAGGTCTCTTTTGGAAAATAAGGAGGTGAAACATTGCTGGGAAAGAACAAACCCACATAAAGGGGTGTAAATGGGATTAGGTGAAGTGTGTCCTCCTCACCTCTACTGGTTTAACTGGTTTTTCCTGCAGACACCTTTTAACCTTTCATTTATTTACAACCATGCCAAGATTTGCTCATTTTCCAGCCAAAAACGCCCACAACAACTCCAAGGTTGATCCAGGGAGACCAGAGCAGTGATGTGGGTTTGGAGAAAGGGGGATTGTTCCAATAAAAATTAAAAAAAAAGACTGAGGAGATGTGACCAATCCAGCAAGGAGCCACATTTGATCTTCCAAGAGGAGCAGGAAACCACGGAAAGCACAGCTGGATGAGTTCCAGAGGTCTCAGAGGTGACACCAGCCCTTAGCAGGGCATGACCCTCACTCCATGCCCTGTTCAGGACCAACAACTCCCAATGTTCCCTTCAACAACTTAAAAAAAAAAAAAAAAAAAANAAAAAAAAAAAAAAAAAAAAAAAAAAAAAGAAAAAAAAAAAAAAAAAAAAACCCTTTATCTACCTCTTTTTTTTTTTTTTTTTTTTTTCCCCCACATATTTTTTTTGCTCCCAGTAGAATTTACAAGCCTGAAAATTCATGAGAAGGTCACGGTACAAAACCCCAGCACAGAGACAACGACGAGATAAAGAATAAATCGCATTTTTCCCCCTCTGTAGTATTTTTTTAAATCAGAGTCACCTTATCTCAAGTGACCACAACAGAGCTCTCCCATTTTCACTCACCTGGTCCACAGGAGACAAAAGGAAAGGGGGAGCATCCAAAATTCATCAGCTGGAACGTTTTTAAGATGTTTCCTCCTCTGAAGCCTCACCAGAGACGGAGCTGAGAAAAGGGAGATGAGCACTCCAGGACACACGGAAAATCCTGCAGACTCTGGGAAAACTCAGGGAGCTGGGAGTCAACCCTGCTGCCTCTCGTGCTGCCAGGGAGCTGCAGCTGGAGCCAGGGAAACGTTTCTGCAGAGGCAGCAGATGTTGGGAGCAAAGGACGAGGAAAGATGAGAGCTGCAGTTGGAGGTTGGGGTGCCCAGGGCAGGGTTTGTGTCCTGCAGTGACCATCAGCACATGGATAACAGGAGGGGAAGAGCAGGACAAGCTCATGGAGCTCCATCTTTCCACCACCCAGGGACTTCCTGATCACCTTGGAATGTGTTTCCACCCTGCAGGAACTTCCAGCAATCTTTTTACTTTGGAAAACATTTATTTATTGGGTTTTATTAGCATTCTCACAGTGCTGTGGCAATGGCTTCCACAGATTTTTTATCCCACTTTTTATCTCCTTTCATTGGTTTCCAACCTCAATCCTTGGTTTTGTTTGTTGTCCCTCAATTCTTGCACAAGGGGAAAAAAAAAAAAGAACTCCTTGGAAGGAGGTTCTGGGTTGGGCCTATTTTCACAGGAATTTTGTGATAGGATGAGGGGAAATGACCTTAAGTTGTGCCGGGGGAGGTTCAGGTTGGGTGTGAGGGAAAATTCCTTCACTGATGGAGTGATCAGGCATTGTAAAAGGTTTTCCAGGGAAGTGGTGGAGTCACCACCCCTGGAAGTGTTCAAAACCCAGCAGAAGTGGCCCTTGACAATTAAATTTAGTGGGCACGGGGTATTGGCGGTTGGACGTGATGATCCTGGAGGTTTTTTCCAACCTAAATGATTCCATGATTTTAGTTTTTAAAATCTGGGAGAACTGCTGCCCGTTTCCTCCACATCACTGCCACCCAATAAAGCTTGGGAATGGTTGCACATCCAAAAGAACATTAAAGCACCAACAGTGCAACCTGGAGAGACCTGGAGTGCCTGTGGAGACTGGAAAAACCTGGAAAATCCACAGGAGCACTGAGGGCAGGTCAGCTCAACCCAGACCTTGGCCAAGAAAATGGGATTCCCTTGAGGCTGAGCTGCAGGGAAACCCCAGGAGCCAAGGGGCAAAATGTGATTTCTGTAAAAGTGGAGTAATTGATGTAAAAACTGAGTAATTTATGGACAGCTGGAGATGGGAATAAATGCCCTGTGCTGGGAGCAAGCTGAGGAACCCCCTGTAATTTTCCACCCCTCATCCCAAGGCAAACAGGGATCATCCATAACTCCCCTCAGCAGCACTAAATCCCCACCACAACCAGAAAAAGGAAATAAATCTCAAATTGCTCCTTTTAGTAACATAAAGAGAGGAGGGAGGTGCTGTGCTGTCAGCTGAGGGGTTCAATGTGGTGCTACCCAGAGACAGCTCCTCTCCCAGGGCTGGGCTCTGTTTAATGAGGATTTATCATTTATCACCCTCAGGAGGCCACCCCTGTCTGGGCTCCCGTGGTCCCTGATATTTCCCTCACCCACACAAGTGAACTCAGGGCCCCAGCATGGAAAAACACCAGGCCATGGAGCAGGAAGAGAATAAATTGAGTTTTCTTCCCTGGTTCTTTCTCTTTCAGGTGAGGATTCAGGGGCCTGTAAGAAAGGAGGGGACAAACCCTTGGGTTTAAATTAAATGAAGGTCAATCTGGATTAATTACAAGAAATAAGTGTTTTATAATGAAGGTGTGAGAATCTGCTGGTCCCAAGGCCAACAAATATTGGGATGGGCTGCCCAAGGGGGTTTGGAATCCCCATCCCTGAAGGTGTCCAGGCCTGTGAGAAAGGAGGGGACAAACCCTTGTGCGGGGTTTAAATTAAAGGAAGGTCAATATGGATTAATTACAAAAAATAAGTGTTTTATAAAGAAGGTGTGAGAGTCTGCTGGTCCCAAGGCCAACAAATATTGGGATGGGCTGCCCAAGGGGGTTTGGAATCCCCATCCCTGGAGGTGTCCAAGGAATTCCTGGATGTGGCACTCAGTGCTCTGGGCTGGGGACAAGGTGGGGATGGGGCACAGCATAACCTTGGAGGGCTTTTCCAACCTGAATGATTCTGTTAAAAATATAAAATAGCTTTAATTTACAGCTAATCAATTATCTTTACACCCCATCACCAAAAAGAGGTTGTGTCCTCACTGACTGGCCCTTGGTCCACGCTCACCGCAGACTGGACCTGTGCATTATTTGGGGACATTTTTGTGACATTTTGGAGGCATTTTCATGCCAGGGATGGTGCTAATCATGGAATAAATCGTCCATCCAATGATTTAGGAGCCCCAATTCCATGAAATGATCTCTCCTAGACCCCCACAATGGGAGGGGGTGACAGTGGAGCAATAAATCAGGTGGATTGGTGTCGTGTGATGGAGCTCACGTGGACATGTCAGGTTATTCAGGGAATGCCGTGATCCCAAAAGTCTTTATTAAACCAGGAGACTTCTTCCAAACAGACAGGAAAGTCCAATTTTCTAAATCTCCCCACGTCCTGCAGGGTACTGAAACGAAAGTTTGGTCCATGAGGTTGGGAAGAGCTCGAATTCCCAATCTGTGGAAGCCAAAAGCAAAAAAAAAAAAATTTGGAGAAAGATTAAAAAATGACACAAAACCCAGAGAAAAACATGTTAGGGGTGGTTTGCCTGGCTCTCACTGAAGGCAAAGGGAATCTGGGTGCAAAATTTACAAATCAGAATGTGTTTTGATACAGATGACTCTGATTCACTTTCTGGACAAGGGTAAAAATGGTTAAAAATATATAAAAATCCCTTTTCCTCCTCTTTGCACGTGTTTAGGGAATTTGAATGGAAATCATTCCCATCAATCACCTCTGGAAAGTCACTTGCCTAAAGCAGGGAGACAGATCCAGTGCAGGGAGGCTTTCCAGAGGGAAAAGCACTTCAAGTTGGAGTTTTTCCAGCTCATTTACAGAGATGTCAAGTTTAACAATCTTAAGGGATGAAGAGGAGGAAGGGGGAGAGGGCTGAAAATTAAAAAAAAATTAAGTTATTTCAAATTTTCCCCCCAAAATACGCCTGGAGTTTTTTGCCTTTACTATTTCTGACAAGTAGCAACACACACAGAGGCAGTTGTAGCACCAACACTGCTTGATCAAGAAAAATTTGGAACTCACCCAAACAAATAAATAATAAATTAAACCTGACGGAGGAAAATAAAAGGAACAAAAAAATGGGAGGGGAAGTTTTAAAATTGATGAAGGGAAAGGAGAGCAGAGCCTCAGCAGAGCAGATCCTTGCACCTCCTCTGTGCCACAGGGTCCTGAAGCTTTGGATGCCCAAGGGACAAACCCAGGAGTGAAAAAGCAGCTCCTGGAGCTCAGAGAAAATGGAATATTTGAGACAGGAATGTCTCCTGCTCCATCCAGAGAAACAGGGATCATTCCTGGAATGCTAAGCTGAGAAAAATTGCAAAAATGTGATGCATTTTAGCAAATAACTGAAATTGCTGAGAAAATCTCTGCTGAGGAGGGGGCAAGGGGGAATATTTGGGGCAGCTGGAAGTTTTTGATGGAACAAATAATCCCAAGAATGTGACAATTGAAGGAGAGGAGAGAGACTCAGCCTTTCTAATGCACCTAAAAACACAGCAGTGGTTTACTTTTGCTATTTTTAAGTGACACGATAGAACACAAGGAGTGGAAATTTAAAGCCAACGACCACAAAACTCTTCCCAAGAGAGAAGGAAAAAATTCCTTTGGCCAAAGCTGCCAAAATCCAGGGCTTGGGGCATTTCCAGTGCAAGTGGAGTTGCACTTCTGGAATTTCTGCTGTGCACATTCCCAGAAGAAAGGTGAGGGAGCTGAGCTGGGAGGTTTGGGAGGCGGCTCCTGGTGGAGCTGATGGATTTAGGACAGGAGTTGTCTCTCCCACCAGGGCTTGTTGACAGCTGGGTTGGCTCCACTTAGGATTCAGGCACCCAAAAAGGATTTATTCCTTCCCACAAATACTCACCCCTGCCATGGCAGCACCAAATAATGGGGAGAATTCCAAATCCCAGGAGCTCTTCCCTTCTTTTGCCCTCAGCCTGCAGCTGAACTGCCTTGGAATCGTGGAATGGTTTGGGATGGAAAGGACCCTAAAGATCATCCAGTCCCACCCTCTGGACATTTTTCACTGTCCCAGGTTGCTCCAAGCCCTGTCCAACCCAACCGTGGACACTTCCAGGGATCCAGGAGAAGCCACAGCTTCTCTGGGAATTCTATTCCAGGGCCTCCCCACCTAAACCCACTAAAAAATGGAATTAATAACTGGCTGCTGAAGAGCTGAGGGTGAGAATCCCCCTAACTCAGCACTCCAAACGCGACCACTGGTTGTCATCCCACTAAAATCCAGGGTGTTCTTTCCTCTTTTGCCCACACTGCACTTCCCAGAAATGGCTTGTGATGAAAACCAGAGGAAACAAAGCCCCAAATTCACCCTCTTGAGTTTAATTTCCCAACTTGTCAGAGCTGTCATTGGTTCCAAACCTCTTCTTGATCTTGCAGGGTATTCCAGGGAATGATTGCCTGGAAGAGAGAACAGGTCCAGTCTTGTCCACACAGGCAAATCCCACAGGAATTCTTCACCTTTCACTGGGAGAAGCAGCAGGATGGGGTTCAGACAAGAGCAAATTGGAAAGGAGAGGAGCCACAGGAGGGATCTTACCTTGCTGGGCTTTCCAGAAAAATCCTTTCCAGATGTTTGAGTGCCTTTTCCAGCTGCTGTTTATTGGGTTATTAAACTCTACTAAAAGCTGGCACCCTCCTCCCACGCTGTGGATCTTCAAGGTGCTCCAAACCATAAATTATCAGGAGTCATCTTATCCCAGGAATCCTCTTCTCTCAGCTCCTAAAAGCACAGAGAGAGGAAATAGAGAAGTCCAGGTCATTCCAGGTGCCCCATCCAACCCTGGACACCTCCAGGGATGGAGAGTTCACAACCTCTCTGTGTCACAGAGCCCAGGTTCCTGGTGTTTTGTCAGATTTTGCCCCATTTAACACGCTCAAAAAATGATTTCCCGAGAGTTTTTTCACGCAGGACAAACCAGCTCTGTTTGTTTGCCCACATAACTGGATTTATACCCAAAGCCAAGACCAAAAATCCACGATTCTTTGTGGAATCAAGGCTGGGAAAAGTGGTAAACTACCGAAAAAATATCTGGGATTCTAAATTCCCTGCTCCCATTTCCTCACTCATGCCAGAGATCACCCACAATGTGGTTCTGGGACAGCTGAAGGGTTTCTGATCCTTCACCCAACATCCTAAGGCCACAATTCTGGTTTTTTTCCTTAATTTCAGAAGTCAGAAACTCCAAACTTCTACCAGGCCTTATCCAAACCTTGGAGTGCCACAGATTTGTAGCAGTGAAGGTGAATTGATTATTAAACTTAATATAATTTTTTTTCTGTATTCTGACATTATTTTGTCATTTATTTGGATGTCATAGAGTTCATGTGAACTGAACTGTGAATTAATCTAATTTTTAATGGCAAGTGAATTATATTTTTATGCCTTGTCCATTAGGCATCAACAAGAGCCCCAAACCCCTAAGAATTAACCCCAAACCTCAACAAACTCAGAATTTGTCCCATCCCAGCACCTCCCTCCTAATTTTAATTCTTTAATTTTATAAAGGATGCTCAGCCCTGACCAGAACTGCCCTCCCAGAGGTGCCAGCCTGCCATGAACAGCCCCAAAATCTTCCTGAGCTGACATTTTGGGGTTATTGTCACAAAAGAAACAATTTGTTCTGTGGCTTTCCTGTATTTTAGAGCCAAGGTGTTATTGTGGCACCAAAACAACCCCAATTCCCCCCCAAATCCTCCCTTTGAAGCTCAAAAAAAAAAAAAAAAGGGAAAATTGAAAGGTCAAAAGTAGCAAAGGTAGCAAAGCGTATTAGTTAAGGGAAAAGAAAATATTCATTATTCTGACCTGTGCAGAGGATGTGAGAGCAGGAAACCCTGGAAACATTAAAAAAGTGCCAGCAAGCCCCAGCAATCGGCTTTGTTTGCTGCTAATGAGCCGTGGTGCCTTTTAATTAAATAGAAACCATTTCAGAGGGCTGGCTGAAAGACCAAGGGAGTCACTCCGAGTGTTTCCACCCAGAGAGAGAGGTCAGAAAACACCGGAATATTTTGTGAGGTGAGGGAACAATGAATTTCAGTTGAATGCAGAGCAAGAGCTCAGCCAAATCTCTGCGGTTTCCAGGGTCTCACAGGACCCCCAAAGCTGTATTTTCCAAGCCAAAATGCCTGGAACAATCACCCCAGATCCCTTTAGTTTGTGATGTCCACAAGGTATCCAAAAGATTTCTGCTTGACATTGTTGAGTCTCCAGGTTTTCAAGCCCAGAGGACACAAACTCCAATCCATCTCCATTTCCAGCCCCCAGGGAAGGATTTGAATCCCTGGGATATCCAACTTGGAGTCAGAGAGCCCAAAAACTCCCACAGTGAGCCAAAAAAAAGGGTAATCCTGGCAGTTTGGACCTGTCTTTAGCTGCTTTTAGCAGTAGAAAAGCTGCCAGGGCTTCATTCCCATTCCCTGAGGAGCTGGAAATGATAAAAAAACAGAGCTTCATTCTTGGACTGAGCGTAGCTCATTGCAATTTGTTCATGGGATCTCACACCTCTGGTATTCAAAGATTAAAAAGAGATTAGGGTCTGCTTCAGATCAAAAATGGATTGAAAATAAAATGAAATATCTGTAGGGTGAAGATGCTGCTTTTTAATCAATATGGTTTCTGTTGATCACAGAGGGTTTGACAGAGGTTTGCTGGGGATTCCACAAAAATTTGAAGTGGATATTTCACCCCTGGTGGAATCCTGGAGTGGTTTGGGTGGGAAGGGACCTTAAAGCCCATCCAGTTCCAACCCCTGGACACCTTCCACCATCCCAGGGTGCTCCAAGCCCTGTCCAACCTGGCCTTGGGCACTTCCAGGGATCCAGGGGCAGCCACAGCTTCTCTGGGAATTCCATCCCAGCCCCTCCCCACCTTCCCAGCCAGGAATTCCTTCCCAATATCCCACCCAACCCTGCCCTCTGGCACTGGGAAGCCATTCCCTGTGTCCTGTGGGCAAAACCAAAAACTCTCCAACAACATATTTTAGTATTAGAGAATTCAGGCAATACTTTATTCTGACCAGGATGCTGTTGTGGCCAGGATGTGCCATAGAAATCCTTTCACCCAGGTTGTACAGGGAAATCCATCCCATCACACATAGATTTTACAGGCTTTTCCCCAAACTTTATACAATCAAATCCCATAGAGCTGCACCGTTTCAAAGTCCATTGCTCTAGAGTTGAGCAAACCCACCATTCATTTTTCCATTGGACCCAAACTTCCCCGTCTCCTATGTTAATTAGATTTTCATTCTTCCAGATCTTATCAGTCTTTTCCTGACCAGATGTCTCCAGTGCTGGCAGAGGGTAGATGTTGGTGGATGACCATCGCTCCGTTGATGTTTTGCTGATGTTTCGTTGATTTTCGTTGATGTTTTTTATCTCCTTTGGGTATCTTTGGGCGACTCTCGGTCCCTCATTATGTTAAGCCCATCTCCTAGAGTGATGCTATATCTCCTAAAAAATCTAAAGAGACTTCATTTCCCCAAAGTAAAGTCAAGCCTGACCAGAGAAATAAAGTAAAATTTTAAAAGTTGTATCATTTGTAACACTGTCCCTCCATCCTTGTCCCCAGTCCCTCTCCAGCTCTCCTGGAGCCCCTTCGGGCCCTGCCAGGGGCTCTGAGCTCTCCCTGGAGCCTTCTCCTCTCCAGCTGAGCCCCCCAGCTCTCCCAGCCTTGCAATAATTATTCTTTTCAACAGCGAAATAATGATTTGGCTCGGAATCATTAGGAACTGCCTCCAACTGGCGTTTTGGGGTCACTAAATAACCCCAAAAAGTCAATTACGGGCGGCTTCTCACCACAAGCAGCGCTTCAGCCGCGCCTCCTCCTGACGCCACCTCAGCGCCGCCATTACGGCGCCGTCTCAGAACTACAACCCCCATGATGCCCCGCGGCGGGGCGCCCGCCGAGAGCCGCGCTGAGGCGGCGCGGGGCCTGCCGGGAGTTGTAGTCCCGCCGGCGGCGGCGCGGCGGGCGGGGAGAGAACTACCGGCGGCCGGAGGAAGCGGGGGTGGCGGGGCCGGGGCCGGGAGCGGGGCAGAATCCCGGGATCGGGATGCGGGGGCGGCCCGGGACGCCGCCTCGTTGCCCGGAGCGACACCATGCACCCGGCCGTGGCGGTGGGGCTGGTGTTCGGCGGCTGCTGCAGCAACGTGGTGTTCCTGGAGCTGCTGGCCAGGTGCGGGGCCGCGGAGAGGATTCGGGGGGGACCAAGGGTCAGGGCAGCCCGTTCCAATGGGATCGGGGTGAGGGCTCCCCCAGCGGCCTCAGGGGGTGCGAGGGGAAGAAGCGGCAGCGGTGCCAGGGCGGGTTTGGGGAGGATTTGGGGTGTGGGGATGCCCGGGTAAAACCCCCTCAGGCCTTGGGGCTCCTCTCGAGGTGGCCGGAGGAGCCCAGACCTGGCTCATGGCCTTGTGCCCCCGCGGGTTGGGTTTTTGGGGATGTTTTGGGGATGTTTTGGGGCTGTCACCTCTGTGTGGGCCGTGCCCTGCCCGGGCACAGGGACCGCGGCATCGCCGTGTGCCCAGAGCATCCCAGCCCAAATCCCGGGGAGAAGACGTGCAGGAGCTGCCCCTGGGGACAGCAGGGAATGTTTTCCATCTGGAAATGCCATTTTGGACCAGCGTCACTCGCTGCAGAGTCACCGAGTCCCCTTGGAACGGGGAAAGGATTTGAATTGCCAGGCTGATGTTTTTTTGGGGGATCTCACCTTGATGGAGGAAGGCTGGCAGGGCTTGGGAAAGGGCTGCTCAGAAAGCTGGGAAGGCCAAAGGGCCTGACTGGGGAAAAAAGTGGTGCCCGAACTGGTTTTGTGTCTAAAATCCCAGTGAGTCAGCGTGGGGCTGCACCCCCTGAGCGCTCAGTTCACCTCAGCCATGCCCTGGCTGACAAAACCAGCCCTTCCTCCCTCCCTGCCCAGCAATATCCCACATTATTAAGGGAAAAAGGGACTGCAAAAGGCAGCAGTTGGGATATTTGCACCCAAACAGGGTTGCACAATCAGTGGATAAATGAAGAAGCAGTTCCTGGAAGAAGAGACCTTGCGTGGGGAGTTGTCTTTCCTCTCAGGGATTGCTCCAGCCTCTGCCTTTCCTGCCTGCCTTGTGTTGCAGCATCAGTGGCAGAGGAGGGATGAGCCCCCTGGAAGCAAAAAGAGCTTTGGATTTGGCTTCTTGCCACTTGTGTCTCCTCCAGCAAACCTTAAACCAGAAACATTTAGCCCTGTTCAAAGGCTGCATGAGGTGTCTAAACCCCAGAGCAGCAAATTCCAGAAGTCCAGTTGCAGACATCAAGGAAAAGCTGCTTTTCACACACAGGCTTCTTTTAAGCATCATCTCTCATCCAGTTTAGGAATTCCTCTGTTCCTAACAGCTCAGTTCCTGTGCCTTTTGCTTGCCCTGGTCACCTTTAGGTCCAAAATTTGGATAACACCGATTATTTCCTTGGGTCTTGGTGTCTCTGGAAGGAAAAGTTCCTCCTGCAGATGAATATTCCCATAAGAAGCAAAAAGTCCTGGAGCAGGATCACAGGAAAAGGCAGTGACCAGACTGACAGGCTGGCGAGGAGTAAAGGTGACTGGAAGAAATTTGCTCAGGATTTATAAGGAAAGAGTGAAGGAATGAGAAGTGTTTAGTCTGGAGATGCCTGAGGACAGACACAGAAAAGGAGAGGAATATTTCTGCTGGGCTGTGGAGGCAGAACAAGAAATCAGGGGCTTAACTTGCTGTGGAAGGGATGTAAATCAGCCCCAAAAAATCAGGTTTTTTGCCTCTCCATGCAGTGAACTGGAATTGTAGGAGAGAGAGCAGGGAAACCTATTGGGAGGACTCTATCAGTTGTCTACAGCTGAAGCAGACCTTGGGTTGACAGATCCAGATTTATCTCTTCTTTTAGGTCTGTCTGTGTGAGGATTGTGAGCCAAAGAAGGAGCAGATAAAGCCCTTTTTTATCTCTCTCTTATCAGCCAGCACATAACCCAGAGTGCCAACACTCCTGATAAAGGGAGGTCACGTCCCAGGGATCTGTGAATTGAGAGGGGGCAAAGTCCCGGGTGGGGAAGCAGCCTTGGGTTATCCCAGGTTTACAGCTCTCTGTGTTCCCCTCTGGAGATAAAGTTGGATTTAAGGCTCCAGGCCTGGAGCTTCTGGCTCTGCTTCACTGTCTCTTCTCTTCCCCCAAGTCACTTTGGAACCTTTCAGCCTCGGGATTGAAATTTTATGGAAAAAGCAGGGAGAAAGGGACTTTTGCAGCCCTGCATTCACCAGGCTGCTCCCGAGAAGCCTGCGGGGTGACAGAGGAGAATTTGGAGGAGACAGCTTGGATATTCCTGTTCTCCAGGGCATCTCTCAGCTTGAATCCTGCAAAACTACTTCCAGGCCCAGCCCTGAAGTGCCTGGGACAGCTTGTTCCTTGTGTCCTTGTGCAGCAGAGTGGGCATCAGGCCTCTCTGGGAAGTGCTTGCCCTCAGTTTCTGTCTTGCATCAAAGAAAGGGGAAAGAGCCACTCAAATCCCTCTGTCTCCCACAAGATTTCCCTGTATCTGTCCTGCCACAGCCTCCTCTGCCTGACTCTGCCTCCCAGGAAATCCTTCCCTGCTCCCTGTAAGCTCCTTAGGGAGGAGGCAGAGCCAGGGTGCAGGGAGTGTTTGTTTGATGTCTTGCCCTGCTGTGGCCTTCCTGTTCCCACAGGATGAACACACAGCCTGCTTTGCTCTGAGGTGGTGGGGACTGCAGTGCCTGGGGAGGACAAAAAGGGACAAAAAGGGTCTCTTGAGCTCAGTTTTGTGGCTTTTTGGTGACTTGTGGAGTTGGTGTCTCAGCAGGATCCCTGGATGGCACGTGGGATTTACTGCCACGACCTTTTGGGGCTCCTGGGATGAATTTTAGTCCCTTCTTGAACTTAGAAGCAAAGGTTTTTTTTGGCATCCAGAAAACCCAGGGAAGCTGAAGCTTTCTCAGAGGAAACTGAGCAGGTCCAAGCTCTGGACCAGCAGAACCAGGGACACTGTGCCAGCACAGAGCTGACCTTGGCACTTCCCTCATGCAGTGGGAATAAGGAGTATTGGCTATCCAGCTGCCTTCTCCCTGGTCTCTAACAAATCCAGCACTTGTAGGTAGGGAGAGAGTCCTGCTAAAGCCATGGGAAAGAGGGAGATGCCCCTTCAGTGTGGTTATGCCTGTGCTGGATGTTGCTCATCCCTGTCCTGCGTCCTGGTGGGATTTGTACAGAGCTGTGAGAGGCATCCGGTTTTCTCTTTCACTTCCTGGCCTGATTCAGCAGCTCCTCTGGAAATGTTTGAGGAAGGGCTCCCTGCACGTGTTTGTACAAGTTCAGGTGGATAAACACCTGCAGGGAGGTGTTCAGCAAAGGCAGGGTGAGCACCTGGACAGGTGGGGCAGGAAAACCTCTCCAGGATGATTCTCGCTCTGGGATAAGGAGCTGTTGCCAGCTTTTTGTGGGAGCCCAGTGTTCTCCGTGGCATTGCCCTGATGCTTGTCTTTCCTCTCCATGCCTGCAGGCAGTTTCCAGGATGTGGGAACATTGTGACATTCTCCCAGTTCCTATTCATTGCAGTGGAAGGTTTTATCTTCGAGGCCAACTTTGGGAGGAAGCGCCCGGCCATCCCCATCAGGTACAATCCAGGATGGCAGGAATTGCCTGGCTCTCTCTTATCTCCAAAAGCATTTCATAAAATGGTTTATCCACTTCTCCTGTCTAAATCCCATCCATCCTGCAGCATTTGCAGGGCCACACTGAGAAGCTGTCAGGCCTGATAAAATATGAACTCGTTTATCGGGAATTCTTAATGGGAAATTGTCATCAGATCCCTGCCTGTCAAAGGAACAGGGCAGACTTTTGCATGGTGAAGTTTGCTGTGCTTAAAGAGCTTTTTATCTCTGGGATTTGGTGTGGTGGGAAGGGAGAGTTTTCCTGGAAACTCAGCCAAATTCTCTTTGCATTTCTCCCCTGGGGATGATCTTGTTCGTCCTTGTGACAGACCCAGGAGCTCTGCTCTGCTCCAGGCAACCCATGATCATTCCTGAGGGGTCTGCCAGCATCCCAGGGAGGTGCCTGCCCAGCTCTCAGGTATTTTGCTGTGTTTCAGGAACTATTTCATCATGGTGGCCATGTTCTTCACCGTCAGTGTGGTCAATAACTACGCCCTGAACTTGAACATCGCGATGCCGCTGCACATGATCTTCCGCTCGGTGAGTCCCGTCCTCCTCCTCCTCCTCCTCCTCCTCCTCCTCCTC